>VDFB02361052.1:0-125808 GCA_007258455.2 Sequoia sempervirens
GCACCCACTTGCTTTCTATCGCTTCTAAGGTTTTTCACCTAAAAGGAGAAAGATGGGCCAAAAATGTTTGTTACATTCAAATTCAATCCAACATGGATGGAATAAGGATGAAATATGGCTAGATATAATTCTTGAATGCAAGAAATGAATGAGATTGATTGACTAATGAATAGAAACTAAAGGAAAATAACTTGTTTGAAAAAACATTATGTAATGCAACAATGAACTAGGAATGGATGCAAAAATTAACAGAAATGAACTAAACTGAAAGTGTGCACCTGGAATGTGGATGGAGACTGGAATTTGCTTCTAAAATTAAGTTGATGCTAAAATTTAGGCCTAGTGGGACTCATTCGCCATTCTGGGTGAATCAGTCCTAGTTCTATCAAACTGTACCAAAACCTATTTTTGACAAAAGGGTATCTAAAATTGTAAAAATACAAAAAATGACCTTGGGATGGGACTCATTCTCCACCCATGGAAAATGAGTTCACTTTTGAATTTCTATATTTTCAAAGGTGGATTCTGAAGCTTCCGATCTGCACTTTGACTTCCTATAAGTGTTCGCTTCTAAACTCTGATTTACAAGTCTAAAAATGAATTTTTGTTGAGATTTTGACTTGTTGAATGAAGAGAAGACTTGAGAAACCTTGCAACTTGATCTAAAATGATTTAAAAGCTTCCAAGAGACCTAAATCTACAAACACACAAGAAGAGAAGAGGAAATGTTGATTGTTAGGGCATGGGGGTTTGCCTTGGTCAAACCCCGTTTAGGTAGTTAAACCAAAATGAAGAAAAAATGGAATGAAACATGCAAAATGGAATTAATTACCTTGAAATGATGATAGATCTTGTAAGTCTACAGTAAAAGATGAAGATTTAGCCCTTGAATTTCCTAGGAAGAAATCTTGATGAAGATACCCTAGCTTGCTTGACTTGGATGAGAAGATAAATGATGAATTGATGATGAGAGATGTAAAAGTTAGTTGTTAGATGTAAAAGGGGGATAAAAACACTTATTTATAGATAATTGTGCCTTAGTATCCCAAAGATACCTCATCACATGCCGACATGTAGTGAAATTAAACTTAAAACCTATTTTTTCCCACTCAAACCCCAAAAATGACTCAAAATGGGACTCATTCACCACTAATGGCGAATGGGTCCCACCTAGATGGGACTAATTCACCAATTATGGTGAATGGGTCTCATAGGGGTCATTTTTGCTAGCTGGAATGTTAAGAAGTAAGAAAATCAGGTCTATATGATGACTATGTTAGTTATTTGATCAAATTAAGCCTTGGGATGCACAATATAGAGTAATAGGGGCCTATTAATGGTGATATAAAAGTCAATTAGGGATTGGGAAAAAAAATTCAATGTGAAAGTGTGATTAAATACACTTTACAACACTAAAATGAGGTCCACACAACCTAGGAAGGCACAAGAACCAATGTGAATGTGCAATACACATTACAACACTAGTTTAACATTAAGTTTAATTCAAAATCCTTATAAATTGATGTGATGATGTAATTAAATATGTTTTATAATGTTGAATTAAGGGGAGATGGGTTCATTAAGTCTAGAAAAGTGTGAAAGTATCTTACAACACTTTGCAACACCTTTATAAGATGTTAAAAGTATTTTATTTAATTTGCAAGGGTCCAAGACCTAGTGTGGATGCATAAAATGCCTCACAACACTAGATCAAGGCCTCATTAATTCCAATTTATCATGAATTAATCCCATGTCAAGAAAAGGGTCCTTTTTCTATGGCACAAAAACCATTTTAGATGTTAGGAAACAATTTGATTGGCCAATGATTGTGTCAAAGTTCCTACATAATCGGATTCTTAAAGTGATGTATACAAAGTGCTTCTTTATGACTTCCTATGTGATATATGTAGCAGTAAGGAGGGCCATTTTTCCTGGTTTGAATGTAGCTGGAGTATTGGGAGAAGCCACTAGACAGAAGAAGGTGTGGGATCACTATGATAAGCTAACTTTACAAAATTCTGAGCTCCATTATAGAAGAGTTAATGATGCTTTCTTGTATGTCATCATTAATCAGTTAACAGAAGATGTAGGGTATCGGCTAAGCAAGGATGCCATTGCGTTCATTGCAGAATGGGGGCATTGGTACATCCAATACCCTAAGTTCACCTATTTCAGGCTGGCTAGTTTTAATGGTCATCCCCATTTGCTCCCTCAATGTTGCAGCAACAAAATTATTTTCATTGGAATTCATTTATCAGGCCATAGGAGTGAATGTTAAATTTACTAACAAGCATAAGCTTGTTTGTCATAAATTTTTCATGAAGTTGGGAGAGTATAGTTGTGCAAACAATGTGGTAGAAAAGGTAATTTGTGATGAATTAATTTATTTGAAGTTAGGCTTATACACATCTAGAAAGCATTTTGATCCTAAGCACAAGATGCAAGGTTTGCTCCCCACAGTTTTTGACAAGCATTTCAATCTGTTAGAAGATTTTTGGATGGACCTGTAGGATGAGTATGATCTTAGAAGAAGGAATTATGAAAGGTTTCCCATCCCATTAATGATTGAGTATGGGGTGAAGGAAGATATTCCTGACACATTATCAGATGATGGTATAACCTCAGATCCCCAATATGATGTTGAAAATATAGGTACCAAATACCTAGATCCAGTTAATTGGGATGAAGAGGAGTCCATTGAAATCAAGAAATTTGCAAGGAAAGTCCTAGATAGAAGTATCCAGTGGGTGATTATGAGGATTAAGGAGCCAAAGGTTCAAATTTTTAAGAAGAGAAAAGCTACAGGTACCACCCAAGGATATAGAAGGGAAAAAAGAAGGATGGCTCCTAAGGATCCATTGGAGTTTTCCCCTCCCAATTCAGGGAAGAACCTGATCCAACAATGCCTACCCATGACCTTCCTGAAGCACAAGGAGAAGAGGCCACAATAGAGGTTGGAGGGGAAGCCTCATCTCAACCTAGTGTTGCAACAACTGCTGGAGGTGAAACCTCAACTCAAACTCCCATCATAGAGAAACCTACCTTGGAAATTCCCACTGGAAGACTTCATAAGGAGGTTGAATCATTAAAAGGGAAGGAGCCATAGGTGGAGATCCATGATATAGATACAGATTCCAAGGCCACCCATTTTGGCAGGGAAGCTCTTGTGACTGATAAATAAACAGAGGAAGTGGGGACTGAACATGTCCTCACTCTTGAGGATCAATACAAATTGTTTGAGGATGCTAAAAGAGAAGCTAATTCCAAAGCACAAGCTAAGGAAATTTATAGAAGAAAGGAATCTAATGCTAAAGCTAAGGTAGAGGAGCTGGCCTAAAAACAAAAAAGAAAGGCGAGACTTGTTGCAACAACAAAAAGAACAAGAATTGAAAGTCAAGGAAGAAAGTGATAAGTTATTCATGTTGCAAAAAATTCATGAGCTTTAGGAAGAGAAAGCTCAAAAAAGGATGGAAAGAGAGGCCCTTGAAGCCAAATTTAGAATGGTTGAGGAAGCTCAAAAGAAGAAAGATGAGGAAGAATTCCTGCAAAGAGAAAAGGAAGCTGAAGCATTGGCCAAGTATGAAAAAGAGTCCCAAGAAGTATGGGACAAAGTTAAGAATTTGGAAAGACAAAGGGATGAGATGCTGGAACAAAAGAGGTTTGAGGAAGAACAATTGCAAATGGAGTTAGAAGCTAAAAGGGTGAAAGAACAAAAGGATAAAGTTGAGGCTGAGAGATTGGCTAAGGAAAGAGCAAAGAAAGAGAAACAACATGAGGTTGATTCTTAACCTAGAGTCACAGTTTGGAAACCTCTTTCTCCCGCTACCTCCTCTTCTACATGGGTAATAAATCCACCTGCTGCTCTGACATGGTTGAAGCTTGATTTGGAAAGAAATAAAATAGTTCAACCTCAGCCCTTGAATTGTGACGAGATGATGAAAGAGATAGATAAGGGAAAACCTAAGAAAAAAGTAAATGGTTCTTCATTCCACAAAGCTAACATATGCAGGTGAAATCATAGTTGAGTGTGCAATCCCTGTGGTAGACAAGGACAACCAAGATATGAAAATTGACTGATTACCAGTTGGGTACTGTTAATCTAGGGAGACCCACAAGGAATCAACAGATGAACCTTATTGACATTGTGGCATCCTCGACTAAGTCTAGGATGATCAAAGACAAACAAAGGAAGGATGAATTTAAAGCCCAACTGGATCAGTTGCACAAGTTCTTAAAGGATGTCTCCAGTCCTGTTTCTCAACAAGCCGCAGCTCCAGAAACCCTAGTCCTATTAAGCAAGAAAGAAGTTGATGATCTTGTACAAATGAGGAGCAAAGTTGGAATGCTTGATAGGTGGGTTGACAGATTAAACAAAGAGGTATATGAACTACTTGTTGATAGTTTTAACGTTCATGAAGGAGCATTGGAGTAGGTGGAAGATATGAATCAACATGTTGAAGTCTTGGGGATATAAGAAGAAGAATAGAGAGAATATCAAGAAATTAAAGGATATTAGTAAGTTGCCAAAGCAAACTCTCTTGGAGCAATCTATCCTCGACAAAGATAATCTAGACTTCATTGAGAATACAGTGAGCATAATCAAATTTAGATCTACATTCATTTATCAACATAAAGTTGAAGTTCAACAAGTTAGTAAAGATTTGAATGAATAGATTGATGAATTAGAAGTAGTCATTGCTATTTTGGTCAATTTGGATATCCCTATGAAGGAAGGTCTACCTCTTGATAAATTGGAGATATGGAATAATAGATTTGAGGAGGTAATGCAAAAAGAAGATGATGGTGAGGATTTATTGCTAGATAGGCTCAAGGACATCAAGGATGAAGTGAAGGCTACCAAAAGAGAATTGATTAAATTGAGAGATATGCATGAGATTGCTTCTGCAGAAGTGAAAAGAATTAAGTTTGAAGATGGTTGGGTGGATGGCCCTAATACAACTATACTTCAACAAGTGTTTGCTAGCTATGATAAATATCTCCTTGAGCAAGGTATGAAGGAATGAGATGGCAACAAAATGCTCTTTCCAATTGGATGCCAAATGACTTGGTCAACAGAACAACCATCTTTCCTATTTTTTGGCAATCAAAGTGACAACTTCAACCTAGGATCCCTTGCAACTCGTTCCTCTTCTTTAGGAAGATTTTGGATAGAGATGTGGCCCTTTTCAAATGCAACAAATCATGGAGGATTTTTTTATCCATACTTGGTCGCTCCCTTGAATTGTGGATCCCATTTTCTTTTTAGCCTTTGTGGCATCTAGTTGTCTTAGGCTTAGAGTCTATAAGTAAAACTTTGAATTATATTGTAAAGGTTGGCTAGTTGAAGAAAGGATTAGCCACGTAAGAGAGAGATAGTAGTGATAGTTGTTATAGTTTTAAGGTTTTTCATGTTTTAAGCAAGATACTTTGAGACACTTATTACATTTCATTTGAATAGTTAAGTTATTTTCAAGGGTTTAGTAGTTAAATGGATAATGTTAATGGATCATAGTCTTTCATATTCCAGTGAAGTTTTTGTGCATAATTGTTTCTTATTTGATGCAAATCAATAGAAGAATTGAAATATGAGACTATTTCATTGAGTTATTTGTGAATGTGATTTGTTTAATATCTATTGATCTGTTAATCTAAGCAATGAGTTGGTGATGTATTTGGATTTTGAAAGAAAGTTCTGATGAATGGTTATGGTTATTAAATTTTCACCATGAATGTATGTAGTAGTATAGTTCATGCTATGGATTGCATCATTTTATGGTTGTGGTTAGTTAAGGATACACTCATTGTTAAGATACATGTCTAGATTTAAATAGATTTATATTCATGATTTGTTGTTTTAAAGCTTTCATCTATCTTTTTCAGTTTATTTACACCAAAATTTTTAGATTTCTTCATAATATTTAGTTTGTGTTCCTCTTACCAATAGGCCGCTTGAACGTTACAATCTCATTGATCACTTAGGAAAACAACAACATTGTGACCCAACACCCAGGACCTTGGAAGGTGATCAATTTAACCATTGATTATCTTTTTCAGGAGAGTTAAGGTGACTATATCTTTCCTGCATGTAGTTGTGTGAATTTGGACATCAACGAAACTAGCGCTAGAAGGAGGTCCTAGAGGAACAAGCTGGATAAAATAGGGTCCTTTTCACCAAATCAATTTTATAGAGTTCTTAGATCCACAATGAATCCACCACCATTGGTTGAACTCAAAACCCCAATGAGACCCAAGGCCCGTAGAGTTCTGATCCCATCACCATTAACATCCCCACTCACTCCACCTAGATTTCCACCCATCCCTCAGCTGGTACCACCGAATCAACTAGTTCCACCACCTCAACAACCAAATCCACCCATCCCACAGCTGGCTCAACCATTACCATCACCACCCATGGATTTCTTTGTGAAAAACCCCTCTCCACTGGGGACTATTCCTTGTGGTATATATGATATGCCCAAGAATCCAGAGAGATTTTGTCCTAAGTATAGCCATGGAGAGTTCAGGAGTGTTGAAGAGCATATATAGGCATTCAAAGATGCTTGTACTAGTGCTCAAATAGCACATCATGATGTGGTATGTAGGTTGTTCCCCTACTCTTTAGGTGACATGGCATACAACGGGTACCTAAATTTAGCCCAGGGGTCTATTATGAGTTGGAAAGACTTGGAAAATGCCACCTAAGAGAGAGACAGTAGTTACATGGATAATATTAATGGATCATAGTCATTTGTATGTCAATGAGTTTGTTGTTTCTTATTTGATGCAAATCAATAGAAGAATCCAGATATGAGACTATTTCATTGAGTTATTTGTGAATGTGATTTGTTTAATATTTGTTGATCTGTTAATCTAAGCAATGAGTTGGTGATGTATTTGGATTTTGAAAGAATGTTGTGATGAATGGTTATGGTTTAAATTTGCACTATGAATGTATGCAATAGTATAGTTCATGCTATGGATTGCATCATTTTATGGTTGTGGTTAGTTAAGGATACACTTATTGTTAAGATACATGTCTGGATACACTCATTGTTAAGAATTCATACAAAAACACACACCCATGATCAAATTGTGCTCCTCTCAAGTTTTCTTCAGCTCTAGATCATAAAAATACTTCAATTAATAATTATGAGCAATAATAACCTTCATTAAGGTTTAAAAACCAATTTTACACATGTGAGAGAGTTACAATTAATGTCATTAATGTATTTGGTTGGGGGTGGAGTCAAATATGTAAAAGAGTATTCAAGAAATGTATGAATCGAAGGCAAGGTAGAAGCAGATCCTGAATAGAACAACAAACTTTATCCAATTCTCTCATCACATTTTGAATCCGGTTCTAGTCCTGCGGAGAAGGGAAAAGCCAACAAAGGGAAATGGGGAAAAAATTGGAACAAAAACCAGACCTGGGACTTTGTAAAGTTCCCAGTTCGATTCCCATTCTGGTTCCGCTCCCGGCAAAGGGAACAAGCACCGACACAATGAAAATGACAAAGACACCAACACAAATGGGATCAGAATGAAAACTAAACTTGGGTGAGACACAATGGGAGCAGGGTCAGAACCAAAACCAGACTCGTAACTTTTACAGAGTTTTGAGTTCAATTTCCATCCTGATTCCTCTTTCGATGAAAGGAAAGGAAATGAAGGAAAAAGGAAAACAAAAGAAAACCTAAGGGAAGAAACCAACCCAAAGGCCAAACACAAGCAAAACAAAAAAGAAAAAAAGATAGCAAGGAGCAGAGCCGAAACCAGAATGGAAACTAGACTAGGAACTTTGTAAAGGTTCTAAGTTCAGTTTCATCCTGCGTTCTGAACCTACAAAAACAAAAGAAAAAAGGCCTTAGGAGGAAAAAGAACAACTCCTAAGGCCCAAACAAAAACACCAAGGACAAACAAAAGCAAGGGGGAATCATTTTGACCAAAAACAAAATGGGGTGGTTATGCAAGGCATAACAATTGGTGACTCGGTTGGGAAAATGCTTTACCCATTTTCAAGATACTGAAAAATTCAATCACCCAAAACCTCTGGTTTATGAACATTACAATTCAAGTTAGATTAGTTATAATAGGAAAGTTTGAGCTGGAATATTAGATGTAAATCATCATTTACTACTTTTGAATCTAAGTGTGTGCATATATGGTGCATCTCTTTTTACAAATTTTTCTTCACCTCTAAACGACTATATCTAAGATTCAAGCTACATGAGTTGAGTCCCTTTAATTATTGTGAAATGATATCCTAGGAATTGCTCCACTGCCATTCAATCATCCATAGCTTTGACATAGATACCTCTAGTTCTCTAAAAGCATTTCTCTACTCCCAGTCAAGTGTCCATAGCCCTGATAGAGAAACTTGAATCACCCATTTGATATTGATTTTTCCTTTTCTTAATGGTTCTCTTTTTTCTTTCTTTTTATATAGGCTCCACTTGTCAAAATTATTTAATTTTTCTCAATACTCAGATATTAGTCAAATTGAAGTTTGGGTCAAGAACTACTATGGACCTCATGATAGTGTTCGGATTCAAATTTTTCACTTAAATCTTAAAATACAGCCAGCTTGAGACAAATAGACCTTCATACAAATAAATGTTTCTACTTATTTTTGTGAAAAATTCAATTATAGTTCATGAGATTGCTTACAATGCACCCTATTCTTAATAAATTTTCAAACCTTTGTTGAAAATGAACATAAGACATAAGTTTAGAATGAAATATTTCAACAGAAATACCTGAAAATACCTAAACCAACTTCTCTCCTAGTACCCATAGTATTCTTTGAATAACAACCCCTTCATCCCAAAATGGAGGAAAATTAAGGTCTCCAAAGATAAAGACAAAATCAAACAAAACAATAGAAAGAAAATAAAAGAAAAGCACACAAACAACAAACCCAAAACAAACAGACAGTTAACAAAACCAAAAACTAACACTAACCAATCATAATCCTAAACTAACTCCAAAACCAAGCTCCACAAACATAAAACTGTGAAAATTGGTACATGAACCTGACTGATTTTTCATTATGTGCAAAAGCTTTAATTTGTAAGGTACGGTTCTGAATCTAGTAAATTCATCCTTATACTCATAAATGTAAAGTTTATGTGCAGTAAATTCATTCTGAGGGCATAAAGTATGAAATATTAACAATTGTGGGTTCTCAACCTTGTCATGATTTACCCACAAACACATTTTATTCTCCCCAACATAATAATTAAACTGAAAATCATTAAAACTAAGAGGATGATGAAAGGACACCACCTAATTTTGAAAATCTCCAGCTATTGTGGTGTGCTCATGTTTTATGATCTCCTCTTTACAAGGTCTCAACTCATGGAACACCACTCCATTCAATTCTAGTACATGTGTGTCAACATAAAGGGCATCCATTAGGGGTACATCATTATTATCCAAAATGTCAAAACAAAGTTCAAAATTTTTATGCACATTCTTATCACTATCAAAACTAGTTTCAAACAACAAACTAGTATGTTTGGTGTCACTAGGACTATCAAATTCAATCACATTCTCAACATCATAGATTTTACTAGTTAAATAGTCTTCTCCAACCGTTGAAGTAATTGGTTCAGCCTTTGCCTTACCTACCATAGCAATCTCCAAAGCTATTAAGAAATTTGGACAACTTACCTCAAGATGTGAACCAAAAGGATGAACCCTACATGAATCACATAAATCAAGGTTTGTTATGTAGTCAGAATACCCATGAGCTAATATTGCTGCATTCAACTCAGATATAAGCTCAATGATCCTTTCGGTCTATTCGGATGAACAAAGTTGCAAATCATCTTGATCATCAATTTGTGAAGTATTTGAAACTTCTCCTTCATGTGCTACAACATGGTTTGTATCGTTCCCTAGCATGTCACTTATAAGAATATGAGAATCAATCTTGAATTTATCACAGTTAATGATAGCAATGTTAGTAAATATCAAACAAGGATTCTCTTCAAATAGCTCATTTGATTGCACATAATCAAGGCTAGGGAAATACTTCCCCTTTTCATGTATCTGCATGCCATCAAAATGAAAGTGCAAGCTAGTGTCAAGTTCACCATTGTTAAGGAAAAATTCATCAAAGCATCATAAATGAGTATCATCCTCAAATAAATCATTCTTAAGTGATTCGATTTCCATGGTAGCCTCTTGATAGTCCATTTGGTATTCTTCTACTTCATTTGTTTGAATTTCATCATATATCCCTTGCTGTAATAAAGCACTAAACTCCTCCATGTCAAAATTGTCATTAGTATTGAATTCTAATCTATTTTTTTGACATGCATAAATATGGTCCAATTGATCATCAAGTAACATTGGGTGAATCTACACATCCTTTTGAAACACAGTTGATGTTTCGAAAATCCATTTGGGAATTAGTAGACTAGAAGGCATAGGAACATCAAACAAACTCCAAGGTTGTTCAATATCATCCTACTGATCTGAAACTAAGACATGAACTAGTTCATCTTGGGAATCTAGACTTCTTTTGGAAGGGTGTTAACCCTTGTTAGCATGGTAGCATTTCTAGCCTCAAATGAAAATTGATTTGAAATTATTTCGTTGATTTGGGCATGTTTCACTTACTTGAAAAACTTGGTTCAATATATCAATACAAGATTGACATGTCATCTTAGAGTGACTTTGATAATGAACCCTACACCAATTTGGGAGTAAGAGGCTCCATAAATCCACCTATTCTCCCAAAACCAGCTGATCTTGTTGTAATTTTATGATCATAACTTGTTGGTTATCAGTAGTCATATGATCAGGGCATGCTTTAAGTGGTAAGCTATCAGAATCAAGCATCAAGAGAGTCATGATCTCTTCTCTCTTGTTAACCCCTATTTCAGTCTCAAAATATGCTACCTCATTGGGGCAGTCATACTCTGTAATCATGTGTTTTAAACAAGGTTCACTCTCAATCCTAATTTGGGTTTCTAATCCTTTCCATGGGAGCCACATATGTGAGAAATCAAGTGAAAGGTACCCCCCAATACTCTTCATCAAATCACAACTCAGAAGCATGCCATAAGTATTAGGGATATTAGCTACCTAAATATCCATATAAGTTTGGATCTGTGGATCTGATCCAACTTTCACATGTACATTTCTAAGTTCTCCTACCACATTGACCTCTATTTTATCAAGTAATATAACCTTCTTATAGGTTTGAATCAGAATTAGACCTAAATTTTTTCATATGGAGAAAGGCGTGGCATTACTTAAAGCTCCTGAATCTAAGAGGCAATTATGCAAGTTCTTTCAAAAAATCCTCAAACTTAAAAGGAATGGGGGGGGGGTCGTCCCTACCTTATTCTTGTATAAAAAAACATTCATATCAATAGTTGGAGTCACCTTAGTCTTTCCTTTTGATTTATCAGCCTCCCCCAAAGCTCTCAACACAATGTCACGTTGGGCAGGGTACCATCTTAGGATGTCAAAGAAAGACAGGGAAGTCTTTTGTTTCTTCATTTCAGAAACAACATCGAATTCCATATTGTTATTCACATTATATTTGGAAACAAAATCAGAGTTACATTTGTTTTGGAATTGAGGTGGATCCTTCGGTGGGGGCGGATTATTATCTGCATTCTGATTTGGTGGAACCATGGCATTAGGTGGGGATGATGTGGTGAACAGGCCCTTATTTTGATTTCTCAGAAAATGACCCCCTTTTGTCTAAAAGGCCTGAGCATCATATACATCCTCTTCTGGTCCATTTTCGTCTTTCCTTGGAAAAGGAGATTCTTCATCAAAAAGATCATAATCCAAGGCTATATCAACTGAGCCACCTCCCTTGTTAGAATTTCCTTGGAATGTCTGAGCATTTTCTTGTGCCATCTTCACAACTTTCTCCATCTTGGGGCAGTTAACTTCAAAGTGAGTGGCGGTATCATGTAATCTGCACCAATTTGTCATGAAATTAAGGTCAGCCACATTTGCAGTGTGTGGCTTGTCATCCCCAGCCTGATAGTTATGGGAAAATCCCTCGTTGTTTGGCCCAATATTCCATTTCCTATTATTGTTGGACCTTTGGTTGTACCCCCTATTTTTTTTCTAATAATTCTGATTGGGGAGATTCTGGCCCTAGAAATTCCTTTGGTTCTAGTTATTATTCTAATTAGAATACTTACCCTGATTAGAATACTCTCCCTGATTCTGATAGTTGTGGCTTTGATTTGGAGAAGGGTTGAGCTTAAGTTGAGCCATATCATTAGTGACTTGGTACAAGGTATTTTTGAAAGTTTCCATCTCATTAGTAAGTTGGATAGTTCGTTCATTCTCAGTAGTCTTTACAACGGGTGGTTGATTAATAGGATTTGACCCTCCATCTTGATTATGATGACTTTTTGATTGCTGGGAGGAATTAAGGGCCTAATTAGTAAAGAATGGAAGGGGAGATGGAGTTTGCAATTCAGCCATGGGTCCGTATTGGGAATAAGACATCCCTGGGACTGTATTAAACAAAGGGATTGGATTGGGAATTTGATATCCTATGGGAGGGAAACCTCCTCCCAAACTCCCTAATTGTGAGCTTATTTGTTGTTGCAACTTGATATCCAGATGATACACCTTTGACAAAGAATCAATATCTATTGGTAGGTAAGTTCTTTGCAGAAATAAGCCAATCAAGCTTCAACCATGTCAGAGCAACAGGGGGAGTAATTACCTATCTAGAAGGGATGAGATGCTATAAAGAAAGAGGTTGGAGGAAGAAAAATTGCAAAAGGAGCTAGAAGCTAAAAGGGTGCAAGACCAAAAGGATAAAGCTAAGGGTGAGAGATTGGCTAAGGAAAGAGCAAAGAAAGAGAAACAATAGGAGGTTGATTCTTAACCTAGAGTCATAGTTTGGAAACCTCTTTCTCTAGCTACCTCCTCTTCTGCATAGGTAATAACTCCCCATGCTGCTCTGACATGGTTAAAGCTTGATTTGGAAAGAAATAAAATATTTCAACCTCAACCCTTGAATTGGGATGAGATGATGAAAGAGCTAGATAAGGAAAAACCCAAGAAAAAGGAAAGGGTTCTTCATTCCACAAAGCTAACAGATGTAGGTGAAATCATAGCTGAGTGTGCAATCCCTATGGTAGGCAAGGACATACAAGATATGCAATTGATTGATTACTAGTTCGGTATTGTTAATTTGGGGAGACTCACATGGAATCAAAAGATGAACCTTATTGACATTGTTGCATCCTCCACTAAGTCTAGGATGATCAAGGACAAATAAAGGAAGGATGAACTTAAAGCCCAATTGGATCAGTTGCACAAGTTCTTGAAGGATGTCTCGACTCCTATTTCTCAACAAGTTGTTGCTCCAAAAACCCCAGTTCTATTAAGCAAGAAAGAAGTTGATTATTTGGTACAAATGAGGAGAAAAGTTGGAATGCTTGATAGGTGGGTTGACAGATTGAACCAAGAGGTAGATGAACTAATTGTTGACAATTTTAAGGTTCATGAAGGAGAATTGGAGTTGGTGGAAGATATGAATCAACATGCTGAAGTCTTGGAGACAAAAGAAGAAGAATATAGAGAGCATATCAAGAAATTAAAGGATATCAGTAAGCTGTCAAAGAAAACACTCTTGGAGCAATCTATCCTCAATGAAGATAATGTAGACTTCATTGAGAAGACAATGAGAATAATCAAATTTAGATCTACATTCATTTATCAACATAAAGATGAAGTTCAACAAGTTAGTAAAGATCTGAATGAACAGATTGATGAATTAGAAGTAGTCATTTCTATTTTGGTCAATGTGGATATCCCTATGAAGGAAGGTTTGCATCTTGATAAATTGAAGGAGAAATAGAATAATAGATTTGAGGAGGTAATGCAAAAAGAAGATGATGGTGAGGATTTGTTGCTAGATAGGCTCATGGACATCAAGGATGAAGTGAAGGCTGCCATAAGAGAATTGATTAAATTGAGAGATATGCATGAGATTGCTTCTGCAGAAGTGAAAAGAATTAAGTTTGAAGATGATTGGGTGGATGACCTTGATATAGATATACTTCAACAAGTGTTTTATAGCTATGATGAATATCTCCTTGAGCAAGGTACGAAGGAATGAGGTGGCAATAGAATGTTCTTTCCAATTGGAAGCCAAATGACTTGCTCAGTAGAACAACCATCTTTCCTATTTTTCAGTAGTCAAAGTGACAACTTCAACCTCGAATCCCTTGCAGCTCATTCCTATTCTTTAGGAAGATTTTGGATAGAGATGTGGCCCTTGTCAAATGAAGCAAATCAACGAGGATTGTTTATCCATACTTGGTCGCTCCCCTGAATTGTGGATCCCATTTTCTTTGTAGCCTTTGTGGAATCCATTTTTCTTAGGCTTGGAGTCTATAAGTAAAACTTTGAATGATATTGTAAAGGTTGGTTAGTTGAAGAAATGATTAGCCACTTAAGAGAGAGAAAGTAGTGATAGTTATAGTTTTAAGGTTTTTCATGTTTTAAACAAGATACTTTGAGACACTTAGTATAGTTCATGAAATTAAATTATTTTTAGGAGTTTAGTAGTTAAATGGATAATGTTAATGGATCATATTCATTTGTATGCCAGTGAGTTTGTTGTGCATAATTGTTTCTTATTTGATGTAAATCAATAGGAGAATCTAGATCTGAGACTATTTCATTGAGTTATTTGTGAATGTGAGTTTTTTAATAGTATGTGTAGGATCATTATGGAAAAAATAGGCCCTTAAGTGGCAAAAAAATAAGAAAAATCAGAGTTAGGCAACTTGACGTAAAAATTTGAATAAGTTATCTATATTATTTCAAAAATATGTAAAATAGAATCTGTAGCAAATTGAATGTAGTTTCTAAACTACTAGGTTTACTTTTTTTTGTAAAAAATCTATTTGGTGAAAATTTGAAATTTCAATGCAGTAATACTTAAATTTCAAGGAAAAAAAAGTAGATGTCTGTCTAACCACCCTAACCACAATAAAATGATAATATTTTTTTCTAATTTTTTAGATATGAGTAGAGGACTCGTGTCCTAATGTGATGCATATTTTTTTGTAATTTTTTTCCAAGTAAATAATTAATTATGATTTTTTTATTACAACTTTTAAAAAATATAAAAACTCATGTCTAACCACCTCAACTTGGTCAAAACTTCATGAAATTCATTTTTTTTTTAGTCCTATAGTATGTGAAGCATAGAATGTGATGCATGTTTTAGATAACGTTTGAAATCTATAGATGCTTTTCAATCAACCTTTCAATCAAGATTTTATTCATAATTCAAATAGAAAATGAGTAATAATTATTTATTAAATTCAAAGTAAAGCATAATTTATATTGGTGGAAAGTTGAGAATCTACTTTAAAAACCCTTTTCTTTTCATCAATTTTGGGTAAAAAAAAGTTGTCAGCCACATGGGCCATCATATACTTACATATTGCCACTTTTTGGTCCATCATGATCCTGCACATACCCGTAATATCTATTGATTTGTTAATCTAAGCAATGAGTTGTTGATGTATTTGGATTTTGAAAGAAAGTTGTGATGAATGGTTATGGTTATTAAATTTTCACTAGGAATGTATGCAGTAGTATAGTTCACGCTATGGATTGCATCATTTTATGGTTGTAGTCAGTTAAGGATACAATCATTGTTAAGATACATGTCTGGATTTAAATAGATTTATATTCATGATTTGTTTTTCGAAAGCTTTGATCCATTTTTATCAGTTTATTTACACCCCAAATGTTAGATTTCTTTCAATAAGATTCAGTTTGTATTCCTCTTACCAGCAGACCCCTTGAACATTACAGCCTCATTGACTGCTCAAGAAAACAACAATGTTGTGACCTAACACTCAAGACCTTGGAAGGTGATCAATTTAACCATTTATTGTCTTTTTCAGGAGAGGTAAGGTGATTATATCTTGCATGCATGTTACTATGTCAATTTGGCCATCACCAGTAACCAAACATGAAAAAAGGTAAAGAGGGTTGCCCCCTAGAAACACATAAGGGATTTATGCTTTTGGGGTCAATATCTATCTTTGTTGTAATGATATTAGAGAGCTAGGAACCGTCATCATTCCCCAAATACACATAGAACTAGAAGAATGACACAAAGAGACTGAAAAAAAGAAAAAAAATTTGGTTCGAAACATCGAAGAAACATGAATGTCTCGACACCTTACATCATCCCCAAAAGGAAAACACAAGAAAAAAAATGAAAGCAATTAACCCAAAAATAAAGCAGATCAGTAAAGGTCTTGATCAATATATGTTGAATGTAGATCACTAGTGAGAGGAGTCATGTCAAATGATGTACTAGGAGAATCACCAAGTTCAACACCTGGTGAATAATTCGATTTAGGAGGATCATCATGGTTGTTATCGTCTAAGCTCATAGAACATGAAAATAAAAAATTCAGCTCATTATGCACTTCATCATCAATTTTATTAGTTTCTTCATCATCATACAAGTTAATCAAAGTAGAAGGACGAATGATAATATCCATAGAAGATGTTGGTCCTTGTGTTCGAGACATAGGATCTCTTGGTTCTGGTAATGGATGAGGCTCATCATTTATTGCTTCTATCAAGTTCAGATTTTTATTTTCTATGGTGTTCTCTTTGTTCATATTTTGAGCAATAACATGAATTCTACGCCTATGCTCTCTAGCATTTCTATTTCTTTTATTATGGTTTTTAAGTTTCATTTGTGTAGGAGCGGGTTTGTCAACCATAGATTCATTTTCTTCTTGTGGGCGAAGAACAAAAGAAACCATGGAAGGTTGTTCAACCAATCTCTCTTTGGCTTTATAAAATTTCTTAGGAGGTGAATTAGGACTTCTTTCACTTTCTCTTCCGGGCTTTTTGTACGAAATAGGAAAGGGATTTTGTATGGATGGGTCTTTGTTAATTGGAAGGGCTTTAAGCTCAATATTGTTTCTTCAAGGAGTGGAGGAGGAAAATTTTTAAGGGACAATTCAAATGGCTATGAATTTTTCTTTTAACTTTTGGTAGGATAGGAAAAGGAAGTCCTCAAAAAGTCTTATAGTTTCTATGGGCTCAAGCCAAAAATAGTCTAAGGAAAAATTTCCACGGGAAGATGGAGGTCTAAAGCCACTATGGTTCACATTGAATATTTCATTACCAACTAGAAACTTTAAGCACTTATGGACAATGGATGGAACCGCATTCATGGAGTGAAGCCATTTGTAGCATAAATTCACATGAAATTGGTCCAAATTAGAGATGATAGAGAATGATACATTTAATTTCTTTAGTCCTACTTGTAAAGGGAGTGTGATCAAGCCCATCGTAGAACAAGCAAAACCATCACATGTTTCAATCTATGCTTTCGGTTTATCATATCTATTATGAGTGAGTTCATGAACATATAAGAGTTCCTCTATGAGCACATTCTCTCCATAGACAGAATCAATTAAAATCGTAGGAGTGGGTCTGCCATTGATTATGTTGGCTATGTAAAGAGGACCATCAGGTGCATTTTTTATCATTTCTTTTGAAGAGAAAGTGATGTCAATGGGCATTATGTTTTTTTTTACGAGGCTCAATTTAAATCACTCCTATCATTGTACTAATATGACTTTGGTTATTAGTATCCATAGGAATTTGTTCATCATCATCCATACGATTTTGTTCATTATTGTTTATGTTATCATCATCCATGCCAGCGCTCATCACATCGGGCTTAGTTTCACTAGCCTTAACAAATGAAATATTGTGGTTAGGCATAGCATTGGTAACGATTTGCAGGTTTTTGTTAGGAGGAGCTATTTATTTACTGCCATTTTCATTCACACCACCAATTTGAATATGATTAGAATCAATGAGGTCTTGCACAAGATGTTTAGGATGTTTGCAATGTTCTGTATCATGTCCTTTTTGTTGGTGATAAGAACAATAGGGATTGTGTCTAAATCTTGTGGGCAATCACTTGCTAGGGTCAAGAGGTCAGGCAAGATGTAAGGTAAGCATTTTTTTTGTTTATTAGCTGATTCATGATATTTTGAAGTGTGTCGGGTAAGGGGTAAATTGTCTTTGTGAATCCCCAAAGATAAAAGGATTACTCTTCTTTATAGCAGCTACTTGGGTATCAACCTATTGGGTAGGCTAGGAGGTAGAATTTAGTTGAAGGAAACTTTTATTTTTACTTTTGAAAGGCTGGTAAGTATTTTGGTTTGAAGATTCATACTTTTCAAAATGGATAGAGGTGATTTTTTCTTCACGACTACCTACAAAATTTCGATAATCTTGAAGGGAAGTGTACAAGTGCATGAAGGAAGGGAATTTAATCATGGTAAGCTTGTCTTGTATCTTTGTAAATTTTCTATGAACATCTTTTGAAGGTGAGAATCAAGAATCTTCACACTAATTTAGGAATAAAGTGATTGGTAAGGTAAAATAAAGTCAGTGACTTTTTCGCCCTCATTTTGTTTACATCTCATCAAATCATCTAATGTCATTTAAACAACCATATGCACTTGGAAATGGTTAATAAAGGCTTTGAAAAGTTCATTAAATGAACAAATTGAGTTATTTAGTAATTTAGGAAACCAATCCAAGGTATAATGTCCTTCAAGGATCAGGGAAAAAGCTTAGCCAAAATTTTATCCTCAAGGATAAAGTCACTACACAAAGCAGTAAAGGAATTAACATGATTAGTAGGATCTCCCTTTCCTCCATATTTCTCAAATCTATGGATCTCTATACCTTGTTGCATCGAAGTTCTCAATATGTCCAAAGAGAGTGGGTTGCTTTTGACATAGTATGAAGGTGGATCATTTTGATTTTGATTTATGGTGGAAAATTAACGTAAAGGGATGAAAGGTTTTGTAAAAGGTGGTTAATGATAGGGTCATTGTTGGTGGTTTAAGATGGTGGTGTGTATGTGTTTTAAGGAAAAGTGAATGGATAACTTATGGGAGGAGATATAAGGTTATATGCCATAGAGGTATAAGAAGCACTAGTGTAAATGTTCAAGGTAGGAAGGACATTACTAGTTGTTTGCATTGTTGTGGTCACTTGAGGATTTGTATAGGTGGGAATGGAGATAATGGTTGAAGGTGGAGGAGATTGAATTCTGCCTTGGTTTTGTGAATTGTTTGAAATTTGAGCACCATTGGTTGTAGAAGGAAGATGTTTTCCAAAGATTTGAGCTATGTTATGCACAACTTCTAGTCCTTCATCACTTTCCATCATACAGTGAATATTATCTATGGAAAGTATAACAGTGTTGGAAATTTTTCTCAGTACTCATGTGCACTATCTTTTAAATGGGCTAGGTATTCATGAATTTTCATTATGTTTTATTAATGGATATGATCAACCATTGTTTGAACACTTGGCATAGAACTTAAAGTAGGCATAGAAAAAGAGTTATAAAAGGTATGGTCCATACCTAGCAAACTAGTACCAACACTAGGAGTAAGAGAGCTACATAATTTGAGAACCATTGTGAGTGTTTTATCATGGGATGGCATGAGTCTCACACTTCATCTCACCATAGTATTAGTAGTAGGACACCAAGTAGTACAACTCATGCAAGGGACAAACCAAAGGAAGTGCAATGAAAACAATATCCTATGCTTATAATTACGCTTGAAATGAACGAAATTGAAATAACAATAATTCTGCAAACTATAATAGTGAACTAAAAGTAACAAACAAAAGCACAAAAAAGCAGATTTAAACCTTGAAAATTTCAACTTCAAAATCAAAAGGGACTAAGACACCAGCAAGAACGTCTTTGTCCTGCTGATGAAATTTTGAGGTTCCAAAAAATGAAATAGACATCAAAAATCTCAGACAGGGTTTTGATCCAAAAACCCATAGAGGGACTAAGACACCAGTAAGGGCGTTTGAGTCCCAATACAAGTTTTCTTTAGAAAAAAAACAAAATTTGGATTGGTGAAAGTGCTCCCAGGTTTCCTACTCAGGGACCTGATGTTTAGAAATAGAAAATTGTGCAAACGGATGCAAGAAAAAGTGACTAATGAAAATAAATTAAATGCAAAGTTGAATGCAATAATAATGTTCCTAAATGCAATTAGGATGATTGAAAATGCACTTTTTTGGTTTTTTTTTTAATTTAGATAAGATGATGCAAGAAGGAAAAAATGCAACCTATATGCACTTTCACTAATGCAAATATGAGAAAACCCTAGATGCACTTTCACTAATGCAGGATGCAATAAAAGAATGAATGCAACCTAGATCTAGGGCCTTAGTGAACTCTGAATAAAAAAATGAGCGTCTAAAATGTTGGGTTCACCAAAATGAACCATAGGGAAAATGATGATGATAGGAAAAAGGGCTTACAATATAAGAAAGGGGTCCCTAATCCTAGATTTTCCTCTATAGGAGGATGGTTCATTCAAGGAAACCTAAGATCCTTAGGTTGGATTGAATATCAACACAAAGGTGAGCCAATTCTCAACCAAGGGAGACCTAGGAAGATTCCTTATACTTTGAAGGGTTCACCACCTTGGAAGCAAAGGCTTGGAAAAAAAAACATAGCATTCAACTAACAAAACCTAGTAATGCAAGCCAAATAATGAGTGCAAATGGAAAAATTAAGTAACAAAAAGTTAGGATGTATGTACCTGGGAAGTCTGGAAATGTGATTTAATGATTCAAGAAATGAAAAAATGCTATCAAAATATGTTGAGGATTACTAAGACGCCCTTACTATTGTATTAGTCTCGCTGTTTCTTTTTAGGGTAGATGTGGAATCTTCGAATGTCGGAACTAGATCTGAAGGAATCTCTACAAAATACATCCAGGAGGACTAAGAAACCCTTACTATTGAATTAGTCCCAATCTAAATTTCTACAATTTTGGGACGTGATCTTGAGGCTAGATGTCTACAACTTCTTCTTCTCAGATCTCAAGTCCTAAAATCTCTGAATTTGGCTTGTAGGTGACTTTCAATGAAGATGACAACTTTGCAATGCAACTTTTCAACTTTGGAACTTTACACTTCAAATGATCTTCAACTTAAATCTATGAGCACAAACACACAAGAGAAGAAAATCTTGTTGATTGTTAGTAAATAGGGGTTTTCCTTGGTCAAACCCCTTGTTAGTAATTAAACCTTAGAATGAAATGAAATAATGAAGAGAAATGATGAATGAATAAAGTGCTATGTTGCAACTCACCAAACCCTTGTTATGAAATATGAAACTTGTATGAAGTGGCTAACTTGAATGTAGATCTTGAATTGAATGAATGCTTGATAGATCTTGACTTGAATTGCTTGCTTGAATCAAAACCCTACATCACAAATGTTAGCTCAAAAACACACACGATGCAAGAATATCTTTGACATGATGCTTAAATCTTGATGATGGCTCGAAATACTTGATGAATTCCTCTTGAATTCTCTTGTGAACTCAATTATGCTATTAGGAATGCTCTCACAAAAGTCTTAGGTGAAAATGTGTGAAATAACGTTGTATTTATACTTATTCATGCTTAATATTCCAAAATTACACCACACCAAGCCGACATATGAATTCATTAATTAAAAGAGGCTAAATCCTGCCAAAATATGAAATTAAATACTAAAAATAACTTGAGGGGGACTAAGATGCCCTAGGTGTCATCTTAGTCCCAAGGCTTGAAACTTGGGGCATCAACTCCAAAAAGGGGCCTTTTAAGATGCCCTTAAAATCAGGGTCCCAAGACCTTTGGAGGACAAAGATTCCATAGGTGGCATCTTATTCCCAATCCAAAAATAAGGGACAAACAATGAAAATCATTAAATAATCATTTATCCAAGTTGATGTTTGTCGGGATTAGCCTTAAAAAGACAATTTATTAGGCTTGTGGATGCAAAATAGGACTAGTTAAGACATATAGGGATAAATAAACCAAGGTGGGTCTAAAAAAGTGTGAAAATGCAAGGGTATGCATTTTCCTACACTACATTTACCATGGATGAAAGTTAGCAACTCCAATGTAGTTTACCAACAACCCCAAATTCATATACTAGAGACTTGACTCTTTACACATGACACATGGAGACTCTAGTTATATGAGCTATAATAGTATATGTGAAGAAAGCTCAAAGTATATTCACTTGGTTTGGTCTATCAAAAAGATTTTGGAAATAAAATAATAGGCTATACATCTATATTATTTATGACAAAGAAGTTAGTGTAGAGGAGATGTAGTAAGAAGGTGTGATGTTGGAAAATGGTATCTAGGGCCTAAACCAAGCTCTTTCCAACATAAAAAAAGAAATGACATAAAGTGATCTCAAATACCCACTTGGCTAATGACCTAAATGGAAGAGCCAAAATGGTGGATCGGATTTTTAATCCTCTCCTTTGTTAGAGTGGTTGTGTGATTTGATGTTGATTAATTAATTAATATGATAATTCAAAGATGTTCCTAGGTTAATTATGAAAATGTAGAAGAATGAGATGATGTTTGGAAAACACTGAACTAATAAACAAAAATAGAGTTTAGAACAATAAAGGGAAAACACAAAAGAATTTGGCATATAAATTTGAGCTTGAAATAGTTGGACATGGGTGTTCGGCATCGTAGACTGTGAAATAGGTGATTTATGGGAAAAAATGGATGTGCAATGTCACCCTTTCTCCACTAAATCACTCAAGAAGGTCCTAGAAGTCCTAATTGGATTGACTAGCAACCTCACAAAGTGAGTCAATTCACAATGAGGATGACATAGGAGGCGTTTCTTTTAACTTATGGGGTTCACAACCAAGAAAATGCTTGGAAAAGACAAATGAACACTCAACTTACAAAACCTAGTTATGCAAGCTAAATGAGAGATGCAAATAATGAAATTATGCAATAGGGAGATAGACTATGTGTACTTGGGAAGTCTGGAGATGTGAGGATTCTAGAAATGAAAATAAGCTATTTAGATATGCCAGGGATGACAAAGACACCTAAGATGGCATATTAGTCCCACTACTATTTTTTGGGGTAGATGCGAAGTCTTTGGATATTGGAACTGGATCTCATAAAATATTTGAAAAATATGCTCGAGAGGACTAAGACACCCAAGATGGAATATTAGTCCCATTTTGAATTTTTGAAAACTCTGAATGTGGTCTTGAGCTCCAAGGACTGCACTGGCTTCTCCTTTGATCTCAAATTTTGAATCTTATGCATTCGACTTGTAGGTGAGTTTCCATGAAGATGAAAACTTTGTAATGCAACTTTACAACTCTTACAACTTTGCACTCCAAGTGATCTTCAAGACTTCAACCTAGATTTGCAATCACAAATATGCAAGAAGGGGAAAACTTGTTGTTTGTTAGTGAATGGGGGTTTTCCTTGGTCAAACCCCTTGTTGGTAATTAAACCTTGAAATGAAATAGAAATAATGAAGAAAATGGTGAATGAACAACATGCAATGCTACAACTCACCAAACCCTTGCAAAGTCAGCAAACTTGTGTGTAATGGCTACAATGGATATGGATCTTGAACCAAACGAATGATCTTGAATTGCTTGCTTGAATCAAAACCCTACAGATCACAAATGTTAGCACAACAACACACATGATGTAAGAAACTCTTTGATATGATGCTTGAATCTTGATGATGGATCCAAATGCTTGATGAAATGCTCTTGAATGCTCTTGTGAACTCAATTTGATATTATGAATGCTCTCACAAAATACTTGGATTAGAATGAATGAATGAACCTTGTATTTATACTTACTTTTGCTTAATATCCCAAAATTACATTACACCAAGCCAACATATGAATTCATTAAATAAAGGAGGTTAAATCCTGCCAAAATTTGAAATTAAATCCAAAAAGGACTCAAGGAGGACTAAGATGCCCTAGGTGGTGTCTTAGTCCCAAGTCCTAAAAACTTGGGACACATACACCAAAAAGGGGCCCAATTAAGATACTCAAAATCAAGGTCCCAAGACCTTTGGGGGATGAAGACGCCCTAGGTGGAATTTTAGTCTCGACCCAAAAAATTAGGGATACTCTGATGGAATCATTAAGCTATCATTTATGCATTGGAGAATGTCGGGATTAGCCAGAAAAAAGATGTAATTCATAGGACTTGTAAATGCAAAATAGGACCAATCAAACCATAAAGAAGCATAAATAAAACAAGGCGGGCCCAAACAAGTGTGAAAATGCAAGGGCATGCATTTTACTACACTACAATAGGTACTTAAGACCAAACTTCAATTTTATATTGCTTTCAATTTGTGGGTTCTTCTCTTCTAGATTTAGTGTTAGAACTTTTCCCACCGTTTAGAAATTTCACTTTCCTTGATTGGTTGACTTGTAGGACTTGAATGCTTGAGTGAAAAATTATTCCTTCAATCATCCTTCAATTCACTTCATATTTGTAACCTACACACATGACAAAGGGGGTTCAGGGTTGTGTCGTATAGGGGATTGATTAAGTCAAACCCTGTTTTAGTATTTCTACCTCCACAACAGTTATGATGATGTAAAATGAGAGCTTACCCTTGGTCATGTAGAGGATAAATGATAAAAAAGTGATAAATTGAGAATTAATTTGAATCACCAATTAGAGCTGCATTCCTTGAGGGACTAAAGTCATTGTGCTCATCACTTTCAAGAAAAAGGTGATCCTTGACTTGAAGTCTTGTAAGTGTTAGTACTCACAAACAATTTAAACATGAAATATAAATAAAATCACATGAAAATATGATGCATTTCTAACATGATTCTTGACTAAAATAATGTTTCTATGATTCTTCTCTTGATAACTCAATTACTCAATTCAAAGGGCTAAGATTGCTTCTCAAATTTGGAAGCTTGATCCCATTAAAATGATAAAAGTGACTTGTATTTACATGCAATTCTATAATTTCCCAAGGTGTAATCCAACATGACAAATAAAATGTATACACAATGAAGATATAAAATCTAACATAATAAATATGAACATAAAGTGTAAACACTACATGATAGAAACATAATGAAAAAACAATGCAAAAAGGGGGTATGAAAATCATGGATTGACCTAAGCTCCACATAAATCTTACTAGGATCCATACTCAAGGCATTCATGAATCATAGGCTAACAAAGTTTGATACTTTCTAGTTGAGCCATGAACCAAAGCATCATAGGCTAGTGAAGTATGATATTCACTAGGTGCATTCTCATGTCAACCATACAAGGAATTATAATCTAAATCATTTTGATAAAGTGCTACAAAATTATCAATATTCAAAAAGTGCATCACCAAGGTCAATGCATGTGAAAAAAGTGAAGAACATAATGGAATGCATGCCCCCACCTTAAAGTGATTGCTAGCACCAATCATGAGAAATTGCCTTTAAGATAAAGTAGAACAATAAATGTAACATGAAAAGGCCATAAGAGCTTGTTGGAAAACCCTATTCCAATGGTATGTTCCAAACAAAGCTGACTCATGGCAAGGATTTTCCCCTAAGACAAAGCCACATAATAAGACAAAAGATGTCATGTAAGGGACCATAGATTAGGGGTTAGTATAGACCATAGATAATAGATAATATTATTATGTTTAGAATTGACATCATTCCTTAAATAATTGTGGAACTAGGAACACAATGGAGGAATGAAATATGAGAACAATATAACAAGATTTTGGGTTCACCATAATGAAATATAGAAAAATAGGTTGGGGGGGTCCAAAAATAGGGTTTTATACTAAATTTGGAATGTTTCACCAAAATTACTATAAATAGAAATGGAAAAATGGGGTGTAATGAACCTACCTATTTTTTGTTTCATTAAGGAAATGAGATCCTCCAAGATAGAATTAAATTTCATCCTTTAGGTGAGTCAACTCTATGGAGGGGGTAGAGTTCAAACAACACTTTTGGGAGATGAAAATAAAATAGAAAATGACCTCAAATATGTATTCTAAGACCTGATTCATGTTGATGAATCCTAGATCAAACATAAACATTTAATTTTGTATTTTTTTGATGAGTGGAAGACAGAAAAAACTTACCTTAAAAATTAGTTGCTAAGTGTCCCGTTTGGTTGTAAAGTGTTCTGAGATAGCTTTTTCAACTAAATTTTTGAGAGTATTTGAAGACAGATCTGAGTTGCAATTTCTGACTAGTTTCACTCGAAAATGACGAAAAATAAATTTGAGATATGAGTTTCCTTTATCTTGACAACTTTTCTTGCAACTTTTACAATTTTGCATGTTAGAGATCTCCACTCTTCAATTTTTCATCAAAATAAGATTTGCAAAACAAACATAAGAAGGGATTTTTTTTCTTCGATGAATGGGGGTTTACCTTGATCAAACACTATTTTGGTAATTAAACCTTCTTGAAATGAAACAGGAAATGGAAGGAATGATGAATGAACAATGCTATGTTGCAACTCACCAAACCCTTGTATAAACCTTTGGAGGACTAAAATCTTGATCCTGATCTTGTATGAATGGCTTCAATGAATGTGGATCTTGATGCTTAAATTATTCTTTGAATGCTTGATTTGATCTTTGAAACCTACATCACAATGTTAGCTCCAAAAAACATGCATGATTCTTGATAACTTTGACATGATGCTTGAGATCTTGATTTTTGCAACAAATGATGAAGAAATCTGCTCTTGAACACCTTTGACAATAATTTTAGCTCTTGTGAAATCTCTCTTGAAAATCTAGATGTTGAATTGATACAAAGACCTTCCTTTTATAGATGATTTTCTAACTTCTTGAAAAATAAACATTACAAGCCAAAATTTGAATATAAATTTGGGATCATGAAAATATAGTCAAAAATAAATATTTAAAATTTGAATTTGACACTTAAAGGGGACCCATTTGCCAATGGGCGAATGGGTCCTGACCTAAGTTATCAATATTTTTTAATTTCAGGGTGTTTTTAATTAGATAAGCAGAGACGGTCCCTAATCCCATACAAAGAGAATAATAGAGAAAAGCATCTTAAAAACCAAACTAGCCAAACATAGCAAACTAGTCATAAATAGTAAGATATGAACCTCAAAAACAAACTAGAATCAAGAAAGGAGCTACTAGCAAACAACATAGCAAAAACAACAACCAAAGAGAATGTGTTCAAGCAACAGAGCTAGAATCCAACAACAAAGCTTCAAAGGGCATATTAAATGAAACTGTGACCTTATAATTGCATTTCTTCTTTGTTTGCATAGTTTTCTAAGAAGAATCTAAAACCAAAATTGATAAATTTTGATCAGAAGGGGGAGACTCCCCTCCAAAGCAACTGACAAGAAGAAAAACATATACTTCAAATGAAGCATCCAAATCCAATCTCAAAGAAGCATGATTCAAAGTTACAATAGCATTTTTCTGAAAGGGAGCAATAGGGGCCTCAGGGGAGGTAGCACATACATCATTAGGAACAACCATGCTCAGAGACAACACATCAAAGTCCATAGGAGGAGTAGTATCTACCATTAGCATATTTTTTGTCCTCATAGAAGGAGAAGGAGGCCTAGAACATTCGTTAGAAGAAGCAAATTTTGTAGCAAGGAGCATTGTTAAGTGTTCACGGAGAGAATTTTTCCACTAGGTAGAGGAGGAAACAAGACGAGAGCCTCGATAATAGTCATGAGCCAAGTGAATGATAGCAAAATAGTGTCTGCAACGAAAAGGAATACCTTCATATTCCACCTACTGAGACCAACACCAACCATTAACCTGCAACACAACCTCCCTAGGTAAAGCCTTCAACAAATCTACCTCCACCAAAATTTGAGCAAAGGAGGCATGAGTAAACTTTATGGACACATTATCCACTTTCACCAACCTGCCAAGAGCATTACCAATGCCCTCATAAGTAAAGGGACACCAAAATTGTAAGAGAAGATAAGGTAATCTTACCCAAATAGGCACAACATCTAAGGGTTAATAATGATAAATACATTAATTAATAATGATAAATGAATTTCGAGGTGTTAATAATGCTAAATTCATTAATTAAATCACACTTCCCCTTCGAAAATTGTAATTAATTAGGCTTGTAAATACAAATTTTAGGCTATTAGAGGCTTAATTAAGTCCATTTAAATTGAGGGGACCTAAATAAAGTGTGAAAATGTAAAGGAGTACATTTTTCTACACTACACTTACATTTCCAAAATTTTGCTTGAGCTTATATCCAAACATTTACAATCTTAGAGCCTCAAACACTAATACATTTTCATACCTTTAAGTTTTCAAAAAATTTACATCCCTGGTTTATGGTGCCCTCGCTCTTGTCCCACTATTTTCACTCCAAATTTCAGTCACAGCTTTGTCTTTGTAATCTCTATGCAAACTTCTTTGTTGTTTATAAGAATTTGTTCTATTTCCATCATCATCATTTGTATTTATCCTCATTGTATGAACACATAATTCTCTTAAATATTGTAATTAATTTATGAACTTCACGACCTAGTGTTCCATATCAAATACTCTTATGAGACGTAGTTTTAGACTCATGGGTTCCCATACTGCAATTACATCTGGTGGTGAGCCTAAGTTTCATAACTCTTCCAACTCCTACTTTTCACATTAATTCTTCTTCACCAACCATTCATGTGGACTTAGAAGATTTTGTTGCACATGTCCCTAAGGATAAGCTTAAAAGTTGGACAAAGACCTAGAAAGCTTTCAACTATTCTTAAGCACTAAATCCTTGGCTAGAAAAACCATATCCCTTGTAGATAGCCTTAGAGAGTTAATAACTTTTTTTGCAAGAAATAGAAGTGTTGTGTAGCCTAACTCATATAGTGGACTCAAACATGCCTACATTAGCTAGTTGTGCTCAAACCCTTACCAACGGTTGAAATCAAATGGGAAAACAAGTTTCCTATCCTACAACCATACCTTCTATTCCTACTTTCACCTCTCACCAACTTTCAAATGAATAATCCTCCAATCATCAATAATAGTCCTATACACTCTACAATTTCTCAAAACATGTCATCAAATGGTCCTATAATAAACCGACTTTTACACAAAATGTCATCTTTACAACAACAAATTTCAAACATGAACCAAAACTAATCCAATGCTAATCCTCTTGCATATCTTACATGGAGTCCGTTATCATATCTTATTTGGAAATTTCAAATCACTCCCAAAAATTTAGAAATATTTGATTATTCTAATTTTGTGTTTCTCAAAATTTTATTAAGAATTTCAATTCACTATCAATTTTTTACAATAGCTTACTTGATAAGTCACCTCCTAATAACTAAGTTTTCAAGGTTTTCAAGGTCACATAATCAAATATGATGCCACATCAGTATGCATTTTATTGAAGTGTCCAAAAAGTCCCAATTTTTTTTTGATGATAATTGTACACTAAGTCATGTTTTATTAGTCATCTAATGTGACATCACATGATTTGCTGCTTTTTAGATTTAAAGAATACATTTCATTCAGTTATGGGTACTCATCATCAACACTAACAGTTTTTAAAGTCATAATTATTGGTAAAATATTGTTAAAAATATTAAAACATGAACTACTAGATCCTTTCCCCAAATATTGATTACTATTGACGTAATTATTTCCCAAATAAAAATTGTGTAATTATAAGAAGGATATAATCCAGAGCTCTGCTTGTTCTAGGAAGCAATAGGTCACCTTGCTTCCATTTGAGTAACCGAGGTTTCATTTATTGAAGGAATTGTCTCAGATGTTGTGTGAGATGTTGTTCCCTTCTCGCACTCTTCAAACCCGGAGCTTGATAGTGACTTTGATTTGGATGTTGATGAAGCATGGCTTTCACTATCACTTACATAAGCAGGGTTTGAAGGATTTGGCAATGTCACGGAGCTGCTAGAGAGCATCATAAAAACATTAGACATAGCTGGATGAAGTGTTGCACTAGCCTGTACACAAAAGAGCCCAACATGAATGCATCTTAAGGCCTGCTCCTGACTGACCTCTGATGCCTTTGAATCTACCATATTCAGGGCATTTCCTGTCTTAAATAATTTCCATGCCTGCATCACATCTCATTAGATCATAAGAGAGTTTGGATGACTATTAACATTGAAAAGTAGCAGTTGAGAAAATATAGGCACTATTAATTCCAGTTTCTTACCCATTCCGACAGATTTTGCATATGATTTGGAAGATCAATAGCAGTGTTTTTCCTTCCACTGATGATCTCAAGCAACACTACTCCAAAACTGTAAACGTCTACTTTAACTGATAGCTGCCCTTTCATTGCATACTCTGGAGCCATGTAACCGCTGCATTCAAATTGAAAATTATTATTAATATATGTTTTTTAAAAATTAAAATATTTATATATGAAAAATAATTGGAAATTTACAATTTCAATAGCTTAACCATCATTAATTTAAATATAAAAGCACACAAACTGCATTATCATTATGATGCTTAGTATGTGCCAGCAATTCTTGTCTGAATATGCATCTTGTCTTCAGGGAAAAGTTTGGCTGAGCCAAAGTCAGCTATCTTTGGATTGAGTTTTTGGTCAAGCAAAATATTATTTACTTTAATATCTCTATGAATAATTCAGAGCTGTGAATCCTCGTGAAGGTAAAGTAGCCCACGTGCAATTCCAATGATAATATTATGATGTTTTTTCCAATCTAACTCTCTACTCCTCTCTGAATCTGTTACCGCAAATTTTTAGAATATTTGTAACCCTTTCATCTTTCTCAAAGTAAATTAAGATTGAATAATGAGCTTACCAAACAAAAATGTGTCCAAGCTCTTGTTGGGAACATACTCATAAACAAGAAGACTTTCATCTCTCTCAGCACAACATCCTAACAGCCTTGCAAGGTTTCGATGTTGAACATTAGCCACCAGTTTCACTTCATTCATAAATTCTTTCTTTCCTTGTACAGATTTGGTGAAAGGTTTTTTAACTGCTATTTCATTTCCATTTCTAAGTATTCCCTAAAACATTAAAAACAGATTTAGAGCTCTCCATTTAAATAGGCATTATTGTAAACAAAGATTGAACTATTGACTCACTTTGTATACCACACCAAAACCTCCCTTTCCAAGCTTATTTTTGTCATGAAAATTTTCTGTGGCTTCTGCTAGAATTTCTAAGCTGAAGACAAATTGTTGCTCTTGCATAAGTAAGCCAGATTCAGAGGAAAATGTATGGCTCTCTGTAGTATTAGAAAATAATGAGAGAAAAATGAGCTAAGCTTACAGAATTTGTTACACTAAAATCACAATAAGAAAAAAAACTTAAAAATTAGAAATGGATTCCCAAAGGAGCACCTTGATTATCAGCAGTACCAGTTGTTCTCCCGAAAATGACAAATTTAATCATTTTTCTCAATACAATCAAACAAAGAACTAATGCCAGAATTATGCCTCCCATAAGACTGAGAACTATGGGTAATGTATTCGAAGACTTTTCTGTAAAGTACAGTTCAATAGTTATTGGTTAGAATTGTAGCCTCTATAATGCTTAAAAGTACTAAAAATGGAAAGAAGATATTTTAATTGCAATTTAATGAATGCAATCTTCCTTGTAACTTAACTGCAGCATCTAAGAAATGGCTGCAACCCCCGCCCCTCCCCCCAAAAAAAAACGAATACAGGGTTATTAGCTTCAAATCAAACTAGTGACTCTCCACTAACTATGAGATCTATGAAATCATTCAATCTTCAGTCAAACGAAGGAACAAAAATTATAAAAGAACTGAGCATACTTTCTGATTTGATAAGAATGAAAAGAAGATAATCTAATTCTAGAACATACTTTTTGATGTCGTCGAAGAAGTTCCATTAACCGTATTAGGAGAGGGGGCTACTGCGGGAGGCGGGGCAGGTGTGGAAGCAATTGGAGGTGTGGAAGTATTTGGTGTGGATCCCTCAGGGGAGGGAGAGGGCGACTGAGCAGAGACAAAAAAGGGGTATGTCTCATATTTTATCTTGCAGCTTCCGTACTGAACCTGGGCTCCTTGGCTTATTATTAAGTTAAATCACACAAATGAAAGGCCCTCCATCTTCAATAGCTTTTGTGAATATCCTGCAATCATAGCATTCTATGAGGTGACATCTTTTCCAGGCATTTTGTCAAACAGTTTACGTGCTTTGTCTATGCTTTCACATTTTTGGATACATGTCTACCAAGGCAGATGCAAGTACAAACAGAGTTCCTCTATCCATTATCCTCTGATGTATGCCCATACCCTGTTCCAAAGCTCTCATTTTAGCCCAGGTAGGGAGGATGCTGGTGAAGGTTGCGAAGACTGGCTTCACACCTACCAATTTGCATTTGTTTGAAAATTTCTAAAACTGTCCTGCAATCATGGCATTCCATTAAACCACATATCTTTGAGGCATTCGGTAAAACAGTTCACGTGCCTTGTCCATGCTTCCACATTTTAGAAGCATGTCCACCAGACCATTTCCAACATCATCTCAGAAAAGTCCCCTATCCTTTCTGCTTTTATGGATACGTAAATCGTGGTCCAAAGCTCCCATTTTGGCACAGGCGTAAATTGATCGGGTTTGAGGCCTGTTTGTTCGATATGGTGAAACAGTGTGACTGCCTACTCAGGACACCCATGTTTTCTGTACGCTGTAATAGCCATTTTAGATCAGACTGCTTTATTCTTTTATGTGATCAAATATTTAAGGTATCTACCAAACTTCTGCAACTGCGCGGGAATAGAGTGTTTGAATTTGAGCATGGTTTTCTTTATGCGCGGGGGAACTGCTAACCGCTGACTGTCACAACAAATTGTTTAGGCAAACGGATTTTAGCAGAGGAACGAAACAGGTTAAGCGGGCTCACATCCACACATTAAGCAGTCGTGTGTGACGTTTAAGCCCAGCCTCTCCCACCTATGCCGTTGGGGTAAAGTTCATAGGGGTAAAGTTCTTTGATATTGTTATTCGCTTCCACCACGCAGTCTGAGCATCTGACTGCCGATATATTTCCTGTACACTGCAGCAGACCATAGACCTTATTGGGAGATTGGTCATGGGAAGAAGTGTTAACCCTGAACTTTGAGATGCATTACGAAGCAGATCGTTGATTACTAGATTCAAGTGTTGCCATTGCTAAAAGTTGAGGAATTATCGCAGGTGTGCCATACGTAGGTACATATGACCGAATGGAAATTTATTACAAACAGCGAAAGGAGGAGGGTTGGAAGAAAAGTTGATCCTTTGTAAGGAATAAAAGGGAAATATGTGTGCATCATCTTGTTCTTCCTTTAAGCTGTGAAACCAATTGGGTACCAGAGACAGAATGGGCGAATTTAGGGAGGGGATGAATAGAAATCTGATACCAATGAAATTCAAGAATAGAAGTCACGGCTGGTCGTTCAAAACATGGAAATGTGCCGTTGTAGGTTAAGAAAGCGGCCTGGAATTTGGTTTATCTTGTTTCCACCTTACTGGTGGCTAAGAGTGAGACCCCATTACAATTGTTCATTATACAGGAAGAGGAGAAATTGGACCTCTGCAATGAATAGAAGGGAAAGAATTAATTACATCTTGTTCTTCCTTTAAACTCTGATGCCAATTTGGTTTCCAGGGTGAACTACTTCTTTGGGGCAGCGCTTAAATTTGACGGTCGACCTTGCCTGTCAACAAATTTTTTAATGACGGTTATCTATTCAAAGGTGCCCTTAAAACATTATGATATACCTTAGTGTAAGTAAAATTATATATAAATCAAATATATATATCATTATAATTCTATATAAATTTTGACAGTTTATCCAAAATCTCTCCTTTCATCTAATACAATCTTCTTAAAATTTTGATTGTATTTTACGGCAAAAATCTTTAAATACAGTCATACGGCCATCAAATTTAAGCCCTGTTTTGGCGGGATGAATTAAAGAGGCAATGCCTATCCAGTTGTACATTAGACTGTAATTATTAATTAAATGAGAATAAAAAACTAGCACTTGCAACTCTGTGAGGTGCAAGGGATGTGCCGATAGGCCAAACAAAAACTTCAAAATTTGATCACTTAGAATAGGATTAATTATCACAATTGTAAAAAATATCAAATACAATTTATCCAAAGCAAAAAGAAAATAATCAACAAGAAAATTTGTTAATTTCAATAATATTCACAACTATGAAATTCTTTTTGAATTCTTATGATTAAAATCAAGCCAAAAAAACTCAAACCCCAAATCAAACAAGAGTTTGGAAAAAATCCAAAAAAATAATCTAAGAACAAAGAAACAAAAAATTAAAACCACTAAATAAATGTAAAATTCATTCACAATTCAAATTTCTCAAAATGAAATAACAAATAAAGATCTAGGATCAACCAATTACTCAGTACTTCTCCTCTTGAACAATATTTTGGTCACCATCTACAGAAAAGACCTTGGATAGAATACTCCAAGCACCTGATTTACAAAGTGAAAGTAATGTCAAAGTCAGTGCAAAAGTTTCATATTTATAGGATGTTGGTTGGTGGAATATTTCAAGTTTTTTAAATGAGAAGCAATAAATAAGAATAAAATAAAATGAATATTCGGTGATATTTCTATTTTAACTGTTCAAAATGAGAAGTAATAAATAAGAATAAAATAAAATGACCGTTTGGTAAAAAGGGGATTTAAACACTCCCACAATACAACACATCCAATAGGAACAAAATAAAAGTGGGATAACCCTTAGGTCTACATAATAAATTTTAAAACACTAATTTATGAAGGTAGGATATGAATTGATTAGAAATAAATTACATGTTTTAATAGCTGGGACAATAATTTTAAATTTAATGTGTTTATTATCATTTATTTTAGATTTAATTCATTATTTTACTTTTTCACAATGTGTTATTTATTTAATCATATTCCATAATTGATCATTGTCATTTATTTAAGATTTATTTTTATATCACTCATTATGTGTTGTTACACTTCATTTATGTTCTTCCTTTTATTTCCTATTGATCCATTCATTTGATTGAGTTTCAATGATATTTTTATTTCATCATATGGAGGAAGCTCTCACTTCCAACCTCTTCTTTGGTTTCTACTAATCTTTCCTTTAGTCTAGATTAATATTTTCTAAATCATTTTTTATTTTAGATAATTATCAACCATATATATATTAAATTTTTTAATAATAATAATCACTTAAGACATGATTAAAAATAATTAGACTCTAATAAAGATTAATAAATTCATCAAATCAAAATCATCATTAAATAATAGCCCCTTAGGTCTACATAATAAATTTTAAAACACTAATTTATGAAGGTAGGATATGAATTGATTAGAAATAAATTACATGTTTTAATCGTCGGGACAATAATTTTAAATTTAATGTGTTTATTATCATTTATTTCAGATTTAATTCATTATTTTACTTTTTCACAATGCGTTATTTATTTAATCATATTCCACAATTGATCATTGTCATTTATGTAAGATTTATTTTTATATCACTCATTATGTGTTGTTACACTTCATTTATGTTCTTCCTTTTATTTCCTACGAATCTTTTATTTACTACGAATCTTTTATTTTCTACGAATCTTTCCTTTAGTCTAGATTAATATTTTCTAAATCATTTTTTATTTTAGATAATTATCAACCATATATATATTAAAATTTTTAATAATAATAATCACTTAAGACATAATTAAAAATAATTAGGCTCTAATAAAGATTAATAAATTCGTCAAATCAAAATCATCATTAAATAATAGCCCCAAAGAGTTGTGATCTTACCTCCATAATTTAACCTCGAAGGACCAAATGTCAAATTAAAGATGACTTAAATGCATACTCAAGTTATTAAGGAAATTACCTCATATTTTACTTGGAAACTTCATGTGCTTCCTGAGATCATCTCTTCAAAAATTGAACTGTCCACTTACCTGGTTATATTTCATCCCATTATATTTCATCTTTATTAATATAGGGGAGAGGACCCAGTAGGTGTGCACCTTATCTTCATGATTCTAATTATCCTACGTGGAAATTTCAAATCACTCCCATTTTTCTACAGCATCTTACTTGGCAAGTCCCCTGCTTATAACTAAGGTTTCAAGGCCACATCATCAAATATGATGCCACATCAACATGCTTTTTGTCAAGGTGTCCAAAAGGCCCAAAAAAAAAGTGAGACCAATACTTGTGCATTCACAACATGTTTTATTGAGCGCTGATGTGGAATCACATGATTGGTTGCTTTTTAGATCAAAGGAATATATTTTGTTTAATTATGGATAGTCATTATCAACACTAACAACATTAAAGTCACAACTATTGGTCCAATATTGATAAAAATATTGGGCATTATATAAACAACTACTATCACAACTATTGAAACATGCCTGAGTCATTTCCCCTAATCAAATATGTTAACTTCATCAAATTCTGTAAATAGCAAACATTGCCAAAATTTAACGGTTTTATCAATATAATCAAATGAAACCTCAACCAATTTCTTCTTTATAGGAAACACCACCAAAATTAAGTGTGCTAATTCTGATCAGCACAATGTAAGTATAGTTAATATTAATTTTATATAAACAAGTTAATGACAGCCCGCTTCAAATTTGTATTGTAATGAAATAAAAAAATCTATAGGATAGAGTTAATTCTTGAATGAGAAGACTACTTGCCTCTGGTGGAGGGCCATAAGGATTTTCATTTGCATCAAGCTTGATTATATCTTGAGGTTTTCTTCCAAGCCTTGCTGACAAGACCTGTAACAAGTGTAAGAACAAAGCACCATAAGATGAAATTCCACAGTACACTACAATAAGTTAAAAACTAAAACATACTTCAAAATATTACAGGAATATAATTGCACATGGGAATGCCTTTTCCTCTGGCATTGTCTGCACCTTTCCCCATCCCCAAAAAGCAAAAACTAAATCTAGAATTAGTTCTACCCTTCTGATGCTCTTAAGAACATAATACAATACATTCCATTCTTGAAACATAAGTAGGAGGTACATTCTAACAAAGACTACTGGGATAAGGAACATTTAATATCATACCTCAAATGGCAGTATAGATTGATAAGGAGCCAGTCCCCTCAGGTGAGGACGGATAAACGAATCACCAGTCATCGGCTTGGCATTTGTTGCAGGGGTTACAGGTGAGATTGATGCCGTGCAATTTATGGAGGACATGATAGTTGATCTATTCCCCGAAATCCTGTGCTTCCTTGGGACACAAACAAGCCTACTAATGTTTGTTGGAGAGGTTTGAAAACCAATTGAGTTTTGGGCTCCTACAGCTGATGATTCAATCTATTCATAGTGAACAGAAATTAGATCAAAAACATTGTATCTGACTTCATCACTCTCCTCACTGAATAGCGACGCCTGATTTATGCCATTCCTCTGCATATGAAGCATGCCGAACTGTGAGACACCACAGCATACGAAGCTAATGCTCTTATGCTTCTTCCTGCTCTTCCCTTCTCAGCCTTCCTTTGGCAACTTATGTTCAGCTTTTTGGGCCTTCTTCTTAACCATGGAGATTTCTACACCACAGCTTCTTCACAGTAACAAACTTCTTCACAGCGACGGGCTTAGGAGCCACTGATCTTCACACCGTATAGAACACAGATGTATCAAGACAATAAGAATCACCGCCCTTTATCTCTCGTACAAATTTAGGCGAACATTAATGTATTCAGATATGTGAAATCTTTTAATGATGTATTTAGATCTACAATATCTTTCCTCATTAAGACGATTAGACGTTTCAAACATGACGCGATGGATTATCATTAGCAAAAACTTGTTTCCCGATGGCATGAAACTTGTTTACCGATAACATGAAACCTGTTTACAGGCATGAGATAGGTATTCTGGCTTATTGTGGACTGGCGAGTCCACAATAAAAGCGTATCGGCTAATTACATTATATTCTATTTTTGAATAAATTAATAAATACAGTCAAATGTGTAATCTGATGGTTGCATAGACAATAGCAATTAAAGAGATGGGCATCACTTTACTCTTATCATTGAAAATAATGGAAATTTAAGGTTTATGAAAGTGACTTGGAATTTGGATTTATCTTGTTTTCACGGACTGGCAGGTAAGAATGATGGCCCACTATTATTGTTTAGTAAGTAGAAAGACGACCCATTATAAATATTTTACGTAATAAAATATCTCATACACTGTTTACTTTCAAAGCTCATTTAATGAACACTTAAGTTGTTTGAATTTAACTACAGCATAACAATTATGTATAGCAAAGTCAAACATTTAACTGAGGTCTTTCAAACCACTGGCATGCTTTCAGAGGTATAACCTATGTTTAGTAGATTTTATACTAATATAAAATTATTAATATATATTTCTTGGTTGTTTAGTTGCGCACTCTACTTTCTTAAAAATTGTTAAAATGGTTAAATTGATTCAATCATGTATTTTTTTGAGTCAAACTCATTGATCCACATTATGGAAAATACCTCCTTACTTATTAATTGATGGGAGAGGCTCTATAATGAATAGTTCATTAGACTCAACATTTGCTGAAGATTTTGCAAATGGGGTTGCAGGCTATGTGGGTTTAATCTTGGAAAAAACTTCATGATTAAGTGCACTTGAGTTGGATTAGTATTGGGATGAGTGGCCTCGGAGAAGGCCCAATGCTTCACCTCTACGAACATCACATAAATGCAATGAATACTAAGATCATTCATTGTTATGACAAATAGGTTCTTGTGAACCACTACTCATAAATCATAGATCAATGATTTTGACTCACAAAACTGCACGCTTGAATCTTATAACAATGCCATTATTCTCCGATAACCATGAGATCTATGAAATCATTCAATCTTCAATCAAATGAAAAAACCAAAAATGATAAAAGAGCTGAACATACTTTCTGATTTGATAAGAATGAAAACAAGATAATCTAATTCTAGAACATACTTTTTGATGTTGTCGATGTTCCATTAACCTTATTGGATACTGCGGGAGGCGGGGCCAGTGTGGAAGCAGTTGGAGGTGTGGAAGTATTTGGAGTGGATCCCTCAGGGGAGGTAGAGGGTGACTGAGCAGAGGCAAAAAAGGGGCGTGTCTCATATATTACCTTGCGGCTTCCGTACTGAACCTGGGCTCCTTGGTTTGAAGAACAGCAACTGTTCACAGCTGTTCTTGCTTTAAAGAGGCATGATCTACAATCTTGTATTGATATATCTCTCCAACGCTGAACTAAACCATATACCACTCCTGAAGCAGAATAATTGGCTGACCCAGAAGCCAATCCCTTATTTGCAGGGATGTAAGCTTTGTTTGAAAGATTCGACAGAAGGCTACTTTTTGTGGACTTGAAAGCCTCACCGCTTATACTATTCAGGTTGAACAAGATAATTCCAGCTGTATCTAGTTTTGAAATGAAATTAGAGTTGTGATAGCGCAAGAAGCACTCATCCAACCATATTCGCCCATCTATGTCGTTGGGGCAACGTTAATGAATACTGCTATTCGCTTCCAACACACAGTTTGAGCACCTCACTCCCGATGAATTTCCACCACACTGGAGCAGACCATAGACCTTATTGGGAGATTGGCCGCGGGAGGAAGTGTTAAACCCTGAACTTTTAGGTCCATTAACAAAAAGATCGTTGATAACTAGGTTTAAGTTTGTGGAATAAGTGCTGACAACTGTGAAAGTTGAGGAATTATCGCAGATGTGCCATAGGTACGAATATATGATCGAAGGAAAATTTATTACAAACAGCAGAAGAATGAGGATTGGAAGAAAATATGATATTTTGTAAGGAATAAATGGGAAAGATTTGCACTTCATCTTGTTCTTCCTTTAAGCTCTGAAACCAATTGGTACCAGAGACAGCATGGGCGAGTAATGGGAGGAGATGAATAGAAACTAATAAACGGACACCCCTTCACTCGGTGCCTATGAAATTCAAGAATATAAGTCACGGGTGGTCCTTCAAAACATGGAAATGTGTGGTTGTAGGTTAAGAGTGGCCTGGAGTTCGGTTTATCTTGTTCCCACCACACTTGCGGCTAAGACTGAGGGCCCATTACAATTGTTCATTAGCTGGGAAGAGAAGAAAAGTTGGTCCTCTTCAAGGAAATAATAGGGAAAGAGTTGACTTCAGCTTGTTCTTCCCTTAAATTCTTATGCCAATTTGGTATCAGAGACAGCGTGAACTACGGGGAAGAACTGAAGAGATGGGCATCACTTTACTCGTTAGTCGTTACCGATGAACTTCAATATTAAAAGTCATGGGTTGTTCTTCAAATTAATGGAAATGTGTGGCTGTAGGTTTATGAAAGTGACCAGGAATTTGACTGTCTTGTTTTCACTGGACTGCCAGATAAGAGTGATAGCCCATTATTAGAAAGAGGGCCCATAAAGGATTTTTACGGAGAAAAATATCTCATACACTGTTTACTTTCAAAGCTTATTTAGGGGAGAGGATCCAGTAGTCATGCACCCTAACTTCGCACTTCTAATTATCCTACCTCGAAATTTCAAATCACTCCCAACTTTTTACAGCAGCTTACTTGGCAACTTCTCTGCTTATAACTAAGGTTTCAGGGCCACATCATCAAATATGATGCCACATCAGCATGCGTTTTTGTCAAGGTGTCCAAAAAGGCCCCAAAAAAATAGTGAGACCAATTCTTGTGCATTACATCATGAGTAGTTGAGCGCTGATGTGGTATCACATGATTGGTTGCTTTTTAGATCAAAAGCATACATTTTGTTTAATTATGGGTAGTCAAATCACAACTATTAGACATTATATAAACGACTATTGGGTATTATATTTACGATTGAGTGGGCGACTATTGGACCCCGCACGACTATTGGTCCCTCTCCCCTAATAAACACTTAAATTGTTTGAATTTAACTACAACATACCAATTATGTAGAGTAAAGTTGAACATTTAACTAAGATCTTTCTTTCAGAGGCATAAATAAATAAAATATAAATTTGGCTGTCATTTATTTGTCTCTTATCTTTTGATTTGTCCTGCACGTGTTTTGAATAAAGAGGATTTGACTCCACTCGATAGATTATATCGAGAGATAGAATCGCAATTCTAATATCTCATTTTTATCGAAATAAATTAGATACTGAATATTCGAAATAGTGAAAAGTATATAAATTGTGGGTTTATCTTTTAGTTATTTATTCTTTATGAAAATGGGTAAATAATTGGATCATAATTTAAAATTGCTAATAATTTATTCTTAAAGTTTATGTAAAATATTAAGTTTTATTAGTTTATTATAAGGTTAGATTATAATTGTATACATGATTTTGGTTGGATATATAATTGTGAAAATGATTTGGAATGTTTAATATCAAATATGAATTTTGTATTTATTCTTATTGCATATAGTCAACGTGAGTTGATTTGAAGTATGAAATATTTAAATTGCATGCTAGGTATTGTATTTAAGAATCAATTCTAATCCATTTGGAACATCTAGCAAATATATGGAATGAATACCTCTACACACATTAACAAGTTATTAAAAAAAATCCAGTGACATACTACACAAGTACTTATTCTCCTTAATCATTGTCAAAGTTGTTGAGTTGACCTCCTTATAGGGTTTGGGACAAGAATGATATTATCCCTATCACAAGTAAAATCTCAACCATAAAACCAATTTTTTTCTTAATTTAAGTTTAGAAATATAGACGAACAATTTCTATGATTGTAAACTATCATAAAATATTCTCACACAAAGTGGAAAATTCTTGATCTAGATATTGATTCTATTGCGACTAGGGAAAATTCACATTTGAAAAAGTGACTCGAGTAGAGAAATAGAAAGTTATTTATTCTAATACACTAACTAAGATGTATCTAAATTTTATGATGTTGTAATATATATATTTGGGACACCTAGTATGATTAGATTCTACATCAAACTAAGAGTTAACCACCTTGTTTAATTTCTTTAAATTTTGAGCATTTAACAAAATATTTTTATTAGGAACAACTCTCTTTTCTAGGATATGTACTTATCATTTCTTATTTAATTGATTTTATCATAGGATTTATGTATAGAAATTTGTGTTTATTCACATAACTTATGGTTAATTGATGTGCTTCTCCACCATCTAAGGTTTTACCCTTATGGTATTTATTTTAGGATTTACAAATTTGATTATTTTTATCATTTTTTTATTTTTTCTTCACATCTACTTATTATCGTGGATTCATGCGTACATGTTGATGATTATTTGTATTTCTCCAATTCCTTAGATTAATTTCTAAGGGAATGCTTTGCATGAATCCTATATTTTTGCACACCCCAATTATGATATTCAATATGTTGTTTGCATATCAAGAGATAGTTTGATGTTATTTTAATATATATATATATATATACATGATAGTTGAATTGTAAGGAAAATAGGGAAAATGGGGAAGATGCCCACTCCTATTCTCCCTATGCCACTCAATAATGTCTTAAGAATCCCAAGTGGATTCACTATCAACCTCAAAGGTGAGTCAATTCTCAACAAGGAAGACCTAGGAAGACATTCTTTCAAATTTAAGGGGTTCACCACCAAGTAAAAGCTTGGAAAAGACACTTTAACATTCAACCTACAAAACCTAGTAATGCAAGCTAAATGAAGGATGCAAATGATGAAATTATGCAACAAGAAGTTGGGGTATGTGTACCTAGGAAGTCAGGACATGTGACAAGGATTCTAGAAATGCAAAGAAGTTGTCAAAATACAGTATGGAGGACTAAGAAACCCTTACTATCTTATTAGACTCACTGTTGTTTTTTGAGGGAAATGTGGAATCTTTGGATGTCGAAATAGAATCTGAAAGAATCTCTACAAAAATCCACTTGGAGGACTAAGATGCCCTTGCTACTATCTTAGTCCCGATCTAAATTTCCAAAATCTCTGAAACTGGTCTCAAAGTCCAAATTCTACACTTCCTTCTCCTTAGATCTCAGGTTTTGAAACTTCTAGATTTGGCCTGTAGGTAAGTTTCCATGAAGATGACAATTTTTTAATGCAACTTTACAACTTTTCACCTTTGCACTTCAAATGATCTTCAAGTCTTCAACCTAAATTTGCAATCACAAACATGCAAGAGAGGAAAAATATGTTGATTGTTAGTAAATGGGGGTTTTCCTTCGTCAAACTGTCCTTATTGGTAATTAAACCTTGGAATGAAATAGAATAATGAAGGGAAATGATGAATGAACAACATGCAATGTTACAACTCACCAAACCCTTGTTGTGAAGTCTACAAACTTGTGTGGAGTGGCTAGTTTGGATATGGATCTTGAATCAAAGGAATGCTTAATAGATATTGACTTGAATTGCTTGGTTGAATCAAAACCCTACATCACAAATTTTAGCTCAAAAACACACATGATGCAAGAATATCCTTGATATGGTTCTTGAATCTTGATGATGGCTCCAAATACTTGATTAACAACTCTTGAATGTTGAAATACTTGAATTCTTAGATGCTTAGATTGCTTGTTATTAGAAAATGAGAGAAGGAACCTTGCATTTATACTTATCCATGCTTAATATCCTAAAATTACACCACAACAAGCTGACATATGAATTCATTAATTAAAAGAGGTTAAATCCTACCAAAATTTGAAATTAAATCTTGAAAATAAGTCAAGGAGGAGTAACACACCCTAGGTAGCATCTTAGTCCTGAGGCATGAAACCTGGGGCACATACTCTAAAAAGGGGGCCACTTTAAGGCGCACTTAGAATTAGTGTCCCAAGACCTTTGGGGGATAAAAGTTCACTAGGTGGTGTTTTAATACTGACCCAAAAATCAAGGACACGCAACTAGAATCATTAAATTATCATTTATCCACTAATGTTTTCCAAGATTAGCCAAAAAAATATGTAGTTTAATAGGCTTGTGGATGCAAAATAGGACCAATTAAGACATAAATAGGGATAAACAAAGAAGGGCGAGCCCAAAAAAGTGTGAAAATGCAAGGGTATATAGTTTCCTACACTATAATAGTAAGCCCTTTGTTAACCTTTTTGTTCCTTTATTTTCTCATACTATGATATGTTATTATAGTTTTTCATTCATGGAAGATAGTCTTACCTATTAGGATTCCCTTCTTTCAGAATAGCATGTTGTTTATGATATAATTTATATGCCTCTATGACTTGTATGTTAGAAATATGAAACAAATGAATAAACAATATATTTCTATGAGAGAAATAATCGTGTAAATAAAATAACATAATTATAGTTCTGTGAATGGAAGAGATGTATAAATGTCAAGATGACAATATTTTATTAGGAGCTCGAAGATAATTTTCAAAGAAATGACTACATCTATCAATAGAGATGTATGCCAAAGTATACAAAATGTATCACAATGTATGAAAATACAATCTAGGTAGTGATTTTAAATAGAACTAGGGAGACGATGGAGGTGGAAAACCGAACCAATTAGTGACCACCAAATGGTCTAAATATATTAATGCTTTTTCCTTTTAGGATGGTGACACAAAAACACCTTATCTACTAGTAATTAACTAATTAATCTCACTTTATTATCCTAATAAAGATTTATAAAAGTGTAGGAAAAACTTAGGACTAAAGGAAATAAGTTAACCAACTAGAAATATAAAAACCTACACTAACACCCTCCTTAAATGCAACTTAGATGGGTAAAGAGATGGATCCTGTGATGTGGGGAGAAGGGATCTATGATCGAAATAAAAATTTCTCCTACATTACATTAGAGAGGAACCAAAATTGATCGCATGCCCCCACTTAGCTACTAACTTTACCAGAAGAGTCAGAATGGTCAATCAGGGTTTTGGTTCTTCTTTTTGTGGGGGTTGGTATTGATTTGATTTTGCTAATGTATACCTAGGTCAACTATGAAGCTACAACCAACTGATGTAAATATAGATAATTATGTTGGTATGTGGCGACTGATCATGCTATACTATACACGCGGGGGTTTGGGGCTGGGTTGGGCCCTGGGCGGGGGTTCGGGGATGGCAACCCCTAAGAAAAAAAAAATTCTTGCTTTTTTCGCATCGTCACCAAAAAAGGAAAAAACTCGACTTTGTAAAACCCTAATTCTGGAAACTTCTAAAAATCTTGTTATAAGGGGTTGGGGTGGGAGTTACAGTATATGTGAAAAATGTGATTATTTGTGAGATTGTAATAAGTTTTGCACTGGATAATAAAATCATTGGATGGCTACGGTTTAGTGGATGTAGCCCAGATTGGGTGAACACTGTTAAATTCTCTGTGTTATAATTTATTCTATGTGTTTTAGTTCTCTACTTTATTAATTAAATATGCATTTAATTGTTAGATTTTTGTCTTCTAACCCTAACAAATTGCAATATTGAAACAAAAAAAATGAATAATAGAACATTAGAGTGTAGAGACAAAGGAACTTGGCATGTAAATTAGGCTTCAAATTGCTTGAACATGGGTGGTGGCATCCTAGACCAAAGAATGTAGATCTCAAGAATCTGTGAATAGGTCTTAGAAGGTGAACAAAAGTGAAATAGGGGTTCCACCTTTTGGGAGATGGAATTGGACCTATTTTACACTTTAATTCATTAGGAAACTAGATCCCTCAATCAAGTCGGGGTGGTGGCATCCTAGACCAAAGAATGTAGATCTCAAGAATATATGAATAGGCCTTAGAAGGTGAACAAAAGGGAAATAGGGGTTCCACCTTTTGGGAGATGGAATTGGACCTATTTCATACTTTAATTCATTAGGAAACTAGATCCCTCAACTAAGTGACTTGATTGAGGAATGGCTAGTGGATTCCTTGGATAATTGGATGGGGGTTCATCGTTAAATAAAGCTTCAAAAGGGAGAAATGCAAACACTTATGCAAACTCATTATGAAACCTAGATAATTGAAAGCATGAAATCAAACTGATATACTGAATGGAATGGGAAAGTACTTGGATGAATGGAGATGGTAAGAAAAATTCTATAAACTCTAAAAACTATTGTTAGGGTTTGCACCAAGACTAATATGCCAGGTTGGGTGATTTAGTCCTGGACTCTAGCATTTTTGGGGTAGAATCTGGAATTCTTTTGTCATTTGTCAAGAACTACAAAAAGGCATCAAAAAAGATGTACTAGGACTAATACGCCCAATTGGGCATATGAGTTCCTCTCTTCCTTTTAAAAAAAGGTAGGATCTAAATTTGTTCTTCTATTTATGCACTTTCCTCCTATATCTTTCAAACTTCACTTCTAGATTCAAACCTATGAAAATATTGTAAAATAAAATGTTGGGTTGATTTCTTATGGGGTTTAAATTCCTTGGTCAAAACCCTAGTTTGGTAGTTAAACCTTTATAGAAAGTATAGATCTCAAATGGAAATGTGTGTGAAATCCCTAATCTTAAGTGTGTCTAAGATTATGAGAGCTATTAAAATGCAATAAACCCTACTCTAATGTGCTAGAATAGGATGCATAAATAAAACATGATAATGATGATGACTCACTTTGAGAGATCTCAAATCACCCTAATAAGCCATAATAATGCATGCACATTCCTTTAGGTAGAAATTAGAATGATAATGGGAGATAAAATCACTTAGGAAACAAGTCATTAGGCTTGGTTCAGTGGGTAGTTGCATCTCCCTAACCTAGAATCCATCATGATCCTCTATAGGAAACCATCATCAATCTTTGTAAATGCTTGATCTTGAAATGAAAGTGAGCTTGAAGACCTGTAAAAACACTGTAATGTTGCTCCAAGACTTCAAATTTTCTTTCTCCTTACTCTTGAATGTATATGCCTATGATTGTATGTGAATCTCTTGCATATTTACTTGCTTTCCTTGTTCTATCTAGTGAAAGAATGAATGTGAATGTGAGCCTTAGATTTTATAGGTATCTTATCTAATTTACTATTTATTAGATCCCAAATGCTGACATTTGCAAATTTTGAATTAAAATCCTTGATTTCTTGCTCAAACCCCTAAAGATGCCTAAAATAGGACTAATATGCCAAGGGTGGCGTATAGGTCCCACCTAGGAGGACTAATATGCCTAGGGTGGCGAATTAGTCCCACCCCAAGTTTTTGAGGTGAGAGAATGTTGGAGGGTTAGAATATTAAACGTATTTAATTTATTAGGATTTTAGTTTAAATAGGCCTTGGGATACATAATAAAGGGTCTTAGGGGCCTATGAAGAATGATTTAAAGGACATGAATGCAAGGGTACTAAAATAGGTCCAAAATAAGTGTAAAATTGTACAATCTCCAATAGGGGAGTACAATTTTCTACATTACAGAGGGTTAAAATCTATAGGTTCTTCCTTTTTGGACTCAACTTAAAAACCTTATTCTTGATTATTAATTCTAGTTTCTCTAGTTTGTTGAAGGAGGCTTGAATGCTTGATCTTACAATTAGGTCTTCAATTTTCTCCAAAATCCAATTTAGATCTACCACTTACACACAAAACATAGGAGAAAGGGTTGTGGCATATAGGGGTTTACCTAATTCAAACATTATTTTGGCGTTTCCACCTTGACAATAGCTATGATGGTGTAAAGAGTGCTTACCCTTAGCCAGGCATAGGTGAATGGATAAAAGCAAGTGAAAAATGACAAGTTTAGAAATTACCACTTAGATTTGTTTTCCTTGATGAACTAAAGTCATTGTACTCATCTCATACAAGGAGAATCAGTTGCTTGATTGGAGTTCCTACAAATGTTAGTACTCACAAAAAAAATGACCATAAAACAAGAACAAACTCATATATGAACTTGATACATTGCTAACATGAAGCTTGACTAATAATAAGTGTTGTAAATCATATTTATTCTCTTATTGACTACACTTGATAGATTTTTAGGATGCTCAATTAATCTAAAGCTTTTTTTAGCTCTCAAACGGTGAAAACGAATTGTATTTATATGCATTTATCCATTTCATCTCAAAATTAATTATCAAAATTTGATAAATGAATTTAAGTTTGTAAATATTAATTTTTTTACAATAACATATTTAAAAGTGGGCCAAAATAGGCTAGATAAGGGTGATGGCAACCTAGTCCAGACCTATTTTGGGGATTTTATTATCGTTAAATAAATATTAATATTATTTCTTAATTTTATTCAGATTCCCAAAAAATAACAACAAAATGGGAAAATTTAGAGCATAATTAGGTCTAGAATCACATATGGTGAGCTAAACATAGTGTGTAATTGTTAGGGTAAAAGTACAAAGCTGTGTCACACTTTTGACCAACTTATCAACACAAGTGAATTTTAGTATTTTTAACTAAAAATCAATTTTGGTCAAACATATGATCTAGTAAGATTCATTCTAGATAAGTTGAATACTTCTACAAATTTTCCAACTAAAATTGTTGGCTAAATGCATATGTAGCACCACTTTGAGGCCAATTTACTAGATAAACACAATTATTTGAAAATTTTAACATTTCAACAAATCTTACTCATATAAATAATTGTTTCTTAAAAATGTAAAAGTACCCTTTTGTAGATCCATAAGTGTAGTTTTAAAATATATAGTTATTTTAATAGTTTAATTATTATTATTATTTTATTTTTGGTTTGTACTAAAAGTAGGTTATTAGCACAAAAATATTAGGTTGATTATCATGCCAAGAAAAATACTAAAATTTATAAAAAAAATAAAATAAAATATGATTCCCTAGAGAAAATCAAGATTAAGATAGCATAATTTATTTTCTATTTTAGATAAATATTTAATATAAAAGTTGACGTCGACTGGAAATAGTTGTGTTTTAATTCATGCACATTTAAATATTTATTTAAAAATATATATTTATTAAAATTACAAAAAAATTATCCATGCCCTAAAGTTTACAATTATAAATATACACAAAAAAATTGAAGGAAAAAAAAAGAAAATTTACTATATAAATCTTGACATCTCATGTAACGTCATTTTTAAGCATTTTATCAGCAACTAAATTATAGTGTTAAGTTATAAATAACTATATTCAAATATTTTTTTATTTTTTCAAAAAAATACAAACATAAAATATACTAAAAAGTACACATTTTATTAGTTTACATCATTTCAAAATTCAAAACATATATGCCAGTTTCTAGTGATTGAAGTTTAAAAGTTAGATCAGTGTTGTTCGTTTCCTTTATAAAAGTGTGACACAACTTTGTATTTTTACCCATTAGGGGTGACAATTTGCAATGCTACATTTAGCCCCCACTTTAGTGACTATGAACTTATGCTCATGCTCAAACTAAAGTAAGGATAATCCAAGAAGGGTTATTTTATCCAAACATTTGAGAGGTAGGATGACACTAAATCTAGGGAATGCACTAGCCCCCAGGTTCAAGATCCTATGAAACAACAATGTAAAGGTAAATGAATACACATACATGAGATGGGATGTGTTTCATAGAAAAAAGTACCATTTGCTTGACATAAGATTAATTCTTGATTAATTGGACTTAATGAGGCCTTAATCTAGTGTTGTGAGACATTTTATGCATCCACATTAGGTCTTGGACCTTTACAAATTAAATAAAATGCTTTTAATAACGTCTTGTGAAGATGTTGTGAAGTGTTGTAAAATATTTCCACATTCTTCTAGACTCTATTTATCATAATTCACCTAAAAATCATCTTTTTACACATCATCAAGTCCTATTTTGAAGTCTTGTAACAAATATTCACACTTTTCTAGGCATATTTCCCTTATTTATCCCTTTCTTATGACTTATTTGACCCCTTTATGCCCTCATATTCTTTATTTAAGTGTATTTTTTAATATAATCTTGACAAATAACATCAAATGCAACTTAATTCCTGACACCTAGTTTCAAGCCCTAGGTGAGACCCATTCGCCATGGGTGGCAAATGAGTACCCCTTGGCTCCAAAATTTTAAATATTTCAAATTTCCTTTCATATTTTTATTCAAAAACACTAGATGTTGGCCTGTGATGAGGTATAATCAGGATACTAAGGCACAATTGTCTATAAATAAGCATTTTTCTCCTCATTTTACATCTCTCTCTCATCTAATAACTCATTCACACATCTCTCATCATTATCTTATCATCTATCTTCTCATTCAAGTCAAGCAAGCTAGGGTTTCTTCATTAGAAGTCATCAAGTTAGCTTTCTAAAGCATTCAAGGGTTGAATCTTCATGAATTGTTGAATACTTTCAAGATCAATCATCATGGCAAGGTAATTTATTCCATTATTTCATTTTTCATTCTATTCTTTCATCATTTTGGTTTAATTACCTAAATGGAGTTTGACCAAGGCAAACCACCATGTCCTAATATTCAACATTTTTTCTTCTCTTCTTGTGTGTTTGCAAATTTAGGTCTTTTGGAAACTTGGAAATTATTGAATATAAAATTGCAAGGTTTCTCAAGTATTCTCCTCATTCAACAAGTCAAAATTTTAACAAAAAGTCACTTTCAAGCCCAAATCCTATAGTTTTAGGAGCAGACACCTATAAGGCATCAAAGTGTAGATTGGAAGCTCCATAATTCACTCCCGAATATTCGGAAATTCAAAAGTGGACTGATTCACCATGGGTGGTGAATGAGTCCCATTTCTAGGTAATTTTTTTTTCTACATTTTCTGACGCCCTTTTGATTGAAACATGTTTTAACTCAGTTTACTAGAACTGGGACTGGTTCACCCAAAATGGCGAATGAGTCCCTCCAAGCTTAAAAAACATCATCAACAACATTTCAAAAATAATTCCCAGTCTTCTTCAACATTCCAAGTGCATATCTTTTTTCTAATTCTTTTCTGTTAAGTTTTTGCATACATTTCTAGTTCATTGTTGCATTACACAATGTGTTTTCAAACAAGTTGTTTTCCTTTAGTTTCTATACATTAGTCAATAAATCTCATTCATTTCTTGCATTCAAGAATTATATCTTGGCATATTGCATCCTTATTGTATTGAATTTGAATGTAACATAAATATTTTTGGCCCATATTTCTCCTTTTAGGTGAAAAACCCTCGAAGCGATAGAGAGCAAGTGGGTGCCAGAAATCTATGCTATAGGATGCAATGTGACAAACACATATAATACACAATGAAGACACAAAAATAACATAATGTAAAACATATAGAAAACATAATGAAACAAAAATGCAAACAAAATGTAAACAAAAAAGGGGGTATAAAATCACATACTAGCAATCTCCACAAAATTCTTACTAGGATCCATACCCAAGACATCCATAAATTACAAGGCTAGCAATGTCTAATATTTTCCAGGTGGCCCAAAAATAAAAGAATCACATGCTAGTGAAGTCCAATACTTACTAGGTGATATTGATAATGGGTATGTGCAGGATCATGATAGGCCAAAAAATGGTGATATGATGGGTATGTGGCTGATGAATTTTTTAATCTAGAATTGATAAAATGAAAAGGGTTTTCAAAGATATTCTCAGCTTTCCACTGATATAAATTATTCTTTACTTTGAATTTAATAAATAATTATTATTCATTTTCTATTTGAATTACGAATAAAGCCTTGATTGATAGGCTGATTGAAAAACATCTATAGCTCTCAAACGGTATCACATTTTTGAATCCAAAACATGCATCGCATTCTATGCTTTGCATATTATAGGATTAAAAAAAATGAATTTCATGAAGTTTTGACCAAGTTAAGGTGGTCAGACATATGATTTTTTATACTTTTTAAAATTTGTAGTAAAAAATTCATAATTAATTATTTACTTGGAAAAAAATTACAAAAAAATATGCATCACATCGGGACATGAATCCTCTACTTATATCTAAAATCTTATAAAAAAATATTATCATTTTATTGTGGTTAGGGCGATCAGACAAACACCTACTTCTTATTTTTCCCCTGAAATTTATGTACTACTACATTGAAATTTCAAATTTTCACCAAGGTGATCCCACAATAGTGGTTTACAATTTTTGGCCAAACTAGACATTGAAATAATTTTTTTAAACTAAATCTTCACTTTCGGGCACCTATAGCGGCTAAACTGTGAGGAATTTGAAGATGATGAAAAATAGAGTTTTGTGAAATTTTTTTTGTAGATTCTAAATATATTCTTTTCAAAAAAAATGGAATCAGATTGCACTTCTTTTTCTATCTCCCTTGAAAACTAGTTTTTTTCATAAAACAATATTTTTAAAAAGTGATGCTCATCGTATAACGCATAACTTTTTTTCCATGAAGGATAAAATTCTAATTCTTTTCAATTAGATTTGTAACTCCAATATCTAGTGATTCCACTTGGTTAGATAATTTTTAATTGAATATTTTTTCTTTAATCAAGTTTCGAAGTCAAACCAATTACAATTCAGAAATAGCATGACTGTATAATGCATAATTTTTTTTTGTATGTATTGAAATTCAATTTTTTTTTGTTGGATCAAGTACTTCAGTATATGGTGCACTCATATTTTTCAAAATAAAATTTGATAATTTGATATTTTTCCACATGTGTAGAACAGAGAGCTTGATTTTCGGTGAAAAACCTATGTTTAATAAAACTAAAAAAATAAATACATAATAAAACCAAAACATATTAAAATTATATTCATTGGATAGCTCATTCCAAGGACTACCTACTTCTAGTTAAGTTTGTGAAGTCTCCATCATTTTCATATTTAAACCAAGCTCCAAAGTGCAAAAAAAATATTTTTTTGTGAACAAGGTCAAAAATCAGGGAAAAGGGGGGTTCACTCAAACCATGGGGGGTTTGAGTGAACCAAGGTTCATTCAAACTCTGGTCCATTCAAACCCCCTTCCATTTAAGTGGGTTTCCATTTTTTTTGGCCTAGTTTGTTTGTACATGCATTAAATGGGTTCGTTCGAACCCTGCTTTGAGTGAACCCTTTTTTGGTTTTTGAACCCCCAAAATGAAAAATTTGGAATGGGTTCATTTTTAACAAGTTTTCCTTCCTCATTCGAGTTGTAAACCACTTTTGTGGGTTTACCCACCAAATAGTTTTTTTTTTTAAATAAACCTAGTAGTTTAGAGAATACATTCAATTTTCTACAGATTCTATTCTTACATATTTTTGAAATAATATAGATAACTTATTCAAATTTTTACGTCAAGTTGCTTAACTCTGATTTTTCTAATTTTTTTTCCATTTAAGGGCCTATTTTTTCCATGATGATCCTACACATACCCTAATAAATAATACAAGCTAGTGAATTCTAATATTCACTAGGTGAGTTCTCCTGCCAACCATACCAAGATTTATAGTCTCAATAATTTTGATAAGGTGCTACAAAATATTTTCAATATGCCATAAAAGAATCACCAAGTTCCTATTGTGTGAACAAGGTGAAACACATAATGTAATGTATTCCCCCACCTTAAAGTAATTTCTATGGACAACTAAGATAAATTTCCTTTAAGGTAAAATAAATTTGATATTAATAAAATGATAGGCATTGAGAGATTTTTGGGAAACCCTATTCCAAGTGATACATTCCCAAAGAAGTTGAATCATGACAAGGGGTTTCCCCCAAAATAAATCCACATGATTCATAAGAAAAAAATAGTATAGAAGGGATCCATAGATTTGGGGTCAGTATTGTTAAGAGATAATGTATAATATGATCATTCCCCCAAATACTTGTGAAACTACAGACACTAAGGAGGAATGACAAATTAAGACAATATAAAATATTTTTGGGTCAATATGGAAGAGAATTAAATGTCTCAATGCATTGCATCATTCCCAAAAGGAAAAATAAAAAATGCTCACACATAAAGAGGAATGAAGATACAAATAGGTGAATGTCACAATAGATTTTCTTTCTTTGTATCCTTGTTCCAACAAGAAAAAAAAGGATCATCTAAATAAAAATAAAAAATACAAAGAAACATCATCTAGAACATTAAAAGGAGATCACAATAAATACAATAAAAAAAACAAACACATAAGAGGGTACTACACATGCAAGATGATCTATATAAAATTTTCTACATTCCAATATTGCTCATAATAAATGGAAGGAACACAATAGGCTAAAGGAACTACAACAAGTATTATACAAGGAGAAGTACCAAGTTTAACACATGGTGGCTCACTTTCATTAGGAGGATCATCATGGTTCTCCCCATTTAGATTCACTAATTTTGCAAACATAAAATATAATTCATTATAATTTTCTTTCTTCTATATTTTGTTTTAACTTCTAACTCACTATTAGAGTTTATCATGATAGGTTTCATATTAGTGCTATCGACATGATTATGAGCACTAACATCCATATTTTTAATGAGTGAGTTTCTAATTCTTTGTTTTGGTTGGGATAAATAAGGTTCAACAGCATGGTTCAAAAAGGGTGATGAAATGGATTCAAGTGATGATGAAGATGGATGGGTGTGAGTTATTTATTAGAATTTGGTTGTATGGATGGATGATCATTACATAAAATAGTTTACAATCTTTAGCAAGCTAACAAGCTCCATAGCTTAACATATTTATTTACATTCTTTTGCACTTCAATTTAATCTTGCAAGATCTTCATCTTTTAAAGGAGGAATTGAGGAATTTTCCAACATTGGCCCCTTTTCTTTCTTTGTAGAAGGAATCAAAGGAACTTTCAAAGATTGACAAACCCCTAGGTGTTTTAGGCTTTTGCACAAAAAAGTAATTATTTTATGTGCATTTTGTTGAAGCTATGGCATAGAAAAAAGGGTCTCTTTCTTGACATGGGAATAATTCATGACAAATTGTACTTAATGAGGCCTTGATTTAGTGTTGTGAGGTGTTTTTCACATCCACACTAGGTCTTGGACCCTTGCAAATGCATCTAACAGTGTCTTGTAAAGTGTTGTAAAATACTTCCACGCCTCTTTAGACTTAAAGAACCCATTCAACATTATAAAAAATATTTAATTACATCCTCACATCAATCTAGAAGGCTTGTAAAATAAAATTAATGTTTTAATCTACTGTTGTAATGTGTCTTACACATTCACATTAGATGTTGTTCCTTATTAGGCTTATGTGGACCTCATTTTAGTGTTTTAGAGTGTATTTAATTACACTTTCACATTGAATTCTGTGTCCCAAGCCCTAATTGACTTCCACATAATCATTAATAGGCCCCTATGACCACACATTGTCCATCTCGAGGCTTGATTTGATCAAATACCTGGAGAATTCAACATATGAAATGGAATTCCTCACTCCCCAACATTCCAATTGTCAGATGGAACCCCTTGGGACTAATTCACCATCTGTGGCAAATGAGTCCCTATCAAGTGGGATTTATTCACCCCAAGGGGGCGAATTAGTCTCATTTGGGTTATTTTTTACTTTTGAGCAGGAAAAATTGGAATTTAAGTTTATTATTCTTTCATGTCAGCCTTAGGGATCCAATTAATGGTAAAATAAGGTGAATTTCATATATATATATATAAGTCTCTAAACCCTAAGTCATCATAACTTCATCTCATTCATTCATTATTCACTCATCACTCATTATTCTTCTCAAGCAAGCTAGGGTTTTGTCATTCTAAGTCATCAAGATAGTTTTTTCAGACATTCAAGAGTTGATTCTTCATACATTGCTATATAAAATCAAGATCAATCATTAAGGAAAGGTATTAACTCCATTTTTTCATGCTTCATTACATTCTTTCATCATTTTGGTTTTATTACCTCAAAGGGGTTTGACCAAGGCAAACCCACATGCCTTAACATCCAACATTTCCTCTTCTCTTCTTGTGTGTTTGTATATTTGGGAATCTTGGAGGGTTAGAGATCATTGAATATTTTATTGAATTTTTTTTCAAGTTATCTCTTCATTGGATAAGAAAAAATATCAACAAAAAGTCACATTCAGGCCTGAATTTGATAGTTTCAAAACCAGATACTTGAAGAAGCATAAATAGTAGACCAAAAGCTCTTGTTTCCATTTTTAAATCTTTAGAAATTTAGAAGTGGACTCTAGGCTTGATTTTTGTTTTCTACATTTTTGGATACCCATTTGTCTGAAACAGGCTCTAGAATAGTTTCCCAGATCTGGAACTAATTCGCCTAGAATGGCAAATAAGTCCCAGTTGGCCAAAATTTTAGCATCAACAACATTCTAGAAGTCATTTCTTGTCTACATCAAGTTATCAAGTGCACACTTTCAGTTTCATTCATTTTTGTTACAATTTACCTTCATTTCTAGGTGTTCTTGCATATCACAATGTGTTTTCAAACAAGTTGCATTTCATAGGTTTTGCATTAATAAACCATTTATTTTATCATTTTATTGCATTTAAACATTTTATCTTGGAATATTACATCTATTTTCCATCCATTCTTGCATTGAATTTGACTTTAGACATTGCCTATTTTGGCTAATCTCTCTCCTTTTAGGTGAAAAACCCTAGAAGAGTTAGAGAGTCTTGTGGTGCCAAAATCTTTGTCTCCATTTTGGTGAACATGATTTCATTTCTAGTATGCAAGAAAATTTACCATTATCAACATTCTATAAGTCATTTCCTATCTCCATCAAGTTCTCAGGTGCACACTATCAGTTTCATTCATTTCTATTACAATTTACCTTCATTTCTAGGTGTTCTTGCATATCACAATGTGTTTTCCAAAAAGTTGCATTTCTTAGGTTTTACATTAATAAGCCATTTCCTTTATCATTTTATTGAATTTAAACATTGCATCTTGGCATATTACATCCATGGGTGATCCCACAATAGTGGTTTACAATTTTTGGCCAAACTAGACACTGAAATAATTTTTTCTAACTAAATCTTCACTTTCGGGCACCTATAGCGGCTAAACCATGAGGAATTTGAAGATGATGCAAACTATATTTTCATGAAATTTGTCTATAGATTCTAAATATTTTTTTTTTCAAAATTTTTTGGAATCGGATTGCACCTCTTTTTACATCTCCCTCGTAAACTAGTTTTTTCCATAAAACAACATTTTTAAGGAGTGGCGTTCACCGTATAACACATAATTTTTTTTTCATGAAGGATAAAATTCTAAGTCTTTTGAATTTGGATTTGTAACTCTGACATCTAGTGCTTCAACTTGGTTAGATAGTGTGTTATCTAATATTTTTTCCTTAATCAAGTTTAAAAGTCAAATCAATTACAATTCAGACATAGGCAGACCATATAACGCATAAATTTTTTTTATGTATAGAAATTCTTTTTTTCTTGTTGGATCAAGGACTTCAATATCTAGTGCACTCATATTTTTCAAATTTTTTTTTTATAATCTTCTATTTTTTCACATGTGCAGAAGAGATCCATTTTTCAGTGAAAAACTGGTGTTTAATAAAACTAAAAAAACAAATAGATAATAAAACCAAAACATATTAAAATTATAGCTATTGGATAGCTCGTTCTGAGGACTACCTAAGTCTTGTTGGGTTCATGAAGTTTCCTCCATTTTCATCCTCAACCCAAGCTTTGAAGGGCCAAATTTTATATTTTTTTGGTGGTAGAGAGCAGGAATCAAGGAAAAGCGGGATTTGCTCGAACCAGGGGGGTTCGAGTGAACCAGGATTCACTCGAACCCTGGTTTGAGCAAACCACCTTTTGAAAATGGGATTACTTTGGTTTTTTTGGTGGGATGCATTCAATAGGTTTGCTTGAACCTTGGTTCGAGTGAACACTCTTTTGGTTCGTTCAAACCCCAAGAATGAAATTTTTTGGCATGGAGTCATTTTTTCTTATTTTTCCTTCCTCATTTGAATTGTAAACCACTTTTGTGGGTTTACCCCCATTTTCCATTGATTCTTGCATTGACTTTCAGTGTTATAGAAATCACCTATTTTGGTCCATCTCTCTCCTTTTAGGTGAAAAACACTAGAAGAGAGAGAGTCTTGTGGTGCCAAAAATTTTGTCTCCATTTTGGTGAACATAATTTTTGAATACTTTCTCTTCTGATTTACAATCGTTCATCATCCTATATTTTCTTGCATTAACTTTGCATTGTATGTTGCATCAAGGTTAATTAGCATTCTAGGGTTTCCCATTTTTACCTTAGTAAAAGTGTATATAGTGTGTTGTAGGAAAAAGTACCCTTTGCTTGATTTGAGATAATTTATGATAAATGGACTTAATAATGCCTTAATTTAGGTGTTGTGAGGCATTTTATGCATCCACACTAAGTTTTAGACCTTTGCAAATCAAATAAAATGTAAATACTAAAGCCTTGTGAATATGTTGTGAAGTGTTGAAAAGCATTTCTACATTATTCTAGACTCTATTTAACACAATTCATCTGAAAATCATCATTTGATACATCAACAAGTCCTATTTTGAAGTGTTGTTAAGTCTTGTAATCAAGATTCACACTTTTCTAGGCATTTCCTCATTATTTACACCTTTCTAATGTCTTATTGGACCTCTTTATACACTCCTATACTTTATTTAAGTATATTTTTTAATAATACCCCAACACATAACATTGAATTATATTTAATTCCCAACACTTAAACACACCTCAAAGGTGGGACCCATTCGCCATGGGTGGCGAACGAGTCCACCTTGGCTCAAATTTAAAATAATTCAAATTTCTTTCAAGATTTATTCAAAATTATGCTTGATGTTGGCCTGTGATGATGTATGAAAGGTTACTAAGACACGAGATTTGTATAAATAAGCATATTTCACCTCATTTTGACATCTCCAATTAATCTTCCAATCATCTCTTATATCTCTTATCTCTCTTCTTCATTATTACATCTCTCATCTTGAACTTATCATCTTTTTTCTCAAGCAATTTAGGATTTCTTCATCACAAGTCTTCAAATTAGTATTCTAAAGAATTCAAGGGATGATTTCACATGATTTTCTATAGAACAATGAGATCATTCATCATTGCAAGGTAAGTTACTCCATTGTTGCATGTTTCATTCATTTGTTTCATCATTTTGATTTAATTACCTAAAAGGGGTTTGACCAAGGCAAACCCTCATACCTTAACGATCAACAATTTCTCTTCTTGAGTTGTTTGTTTGCAGATTTAGGATCATTCAGAGCTTGGGAATCATTGAAGATTGCATTTATAAGTTTTTTAAGTCTTCTCCTCTTCATTCAAGTCAAATTATCAAGTAAAAGCCACTTTCAAACCCATTCCCGACATTTTCTGAAGTGGACACCTGTAGAAGGTGGATTTGCAGACTTGAAGCTATAGATTCCATCCTTGATTTTTTAGATTCTTGAAGGTGGACTAATTCACCATGCTTGGCGAATGAGTCCCATCTGGAGGCCTAAAATAGTATTTTTTTAGAATCTAGCTCTCTGTGATCAAAAACCAGTTCTCAGGAAAATTCATTAGTAATGGGATTGATTCGCCACAGGTGGCGAATGAGTCCTATCTAGATTTTTTTACATCATTTCAAGCATTCCAGATTCACACACTTTGACTAGGTGCACTCTAATCTTACCCTTTTCTTTCTGTTCTGAGCATTTCATTCATTTAGTTTATGTTTGCATATCATTATGTGTTTTCAAACAAGTTGCATTTCAATAGTTTTGCATTTTTAATTATTCATTTTATTATTTTAGCTGCATGTATTTCATTCCATTTAGTATTCATTCCCTCATACACATCCCTCCCTTTCTTCCATTCCTTATTTGAATGAATTGCGCTTAGCATTTTTGGATCTAATATCTCTCCTTTTGGGTACAAAACCCTACAAGAGTTAGAGAGCCCATTGGGTCCAAAAATATATGGTTCATTTTGGTGAACCTTCATTTTAGAATACTTTATTTTCTAATTTTGGAGTTATTTATTATATATCTAGCTTTGCATTAAGGTTTGCATTAGTTTGCATGCTAGGTGTTAAAACATGCATTCATAAAAAAGTGTATTTTAGTTGCATTTTTAGTGTCTAAAATCATTAAATTTCTCTGAAATTTTACATGTTCATCTTATATTTGCATCTTACAACTTCACACATACTACAAACCATTCTTAAATTTTGAAATTCTTGCAAAATACCCCTTCTGGGACTCATTCGCCCTCTATGGTGAATCAGTCCTTGTACTGATCTTTCACAGTCTGAAACAACACCTGGAATCTCATTTTTCAAATTTATGAGGCTCCAGTTACATATACTATAAGGGTAAGTGCACCAATCTGTGACACAATTTAGCTATCAAATTATAAAAAATTCACAAAAAAGGGTGCAATTGGCCATTTGGCACTCACAAAATTGAAAAGATAAGTAAAAGAAAAAAATGCATTTCAAACCCTCATTTCTCTTCAACCTATGGTTGGGTTTGAATGATTTGAGTTATGCAACTCGCGCTAGCCAAATATCATCCATTATTTGCATTGTTAGCTTGCTATCTTTCACGAGGATGCCGCCAACACGTAAGAGACATCGAAGATTGTGAAGAGGTTTTTTTTTTGTTCTATTTATTTTGAATTTGATTTAGAATGCAAATTGAAATAGGTTTTTATAAAAAAAAATTATTCTAATTATTAGGTAATGAATCTCCACCTCGAAACTTTGAGAATTCACAATCACCCCCTCAGGAAGAGCTCCTATTCAAGAACAACTTGAAACCCCTTCATCAATCCATAGGCATCCTCAATGAACACAAGAAAATATTCTAAATCAAATTGAAAACAATAAAAGAGAAATTGAACAATTAATTGGAAGATTAACCAAGCATGTCGAAACCCACCCTTATAGGAGAGGGATTGCTGAATCATTGAAGTCAATTGTGTCTCATGTAAGAGAAATGAGTGAGAAAATATTTTTTTGGTCAAATAACAGGCATGAGATGAAACAATATTATGCTAGAGGTTTGTCATATGCAAATGTTTAAAAATGAAAAAATAGCAAAGCCAACTTGTGTGCCCTATTTATAGACCCAAAAACCAATTTACCTTTGTCTCATACATGCAGAAGGTTCCCCATCCATTGGTGCCACCATGATTTAATTAAAAATAAATTTTCAGAGCGTTGGTGGATGGTATTTGACCAGCCTCCATGCAATAACCATAAGGTACCACAATAATTTTTGAGAAAACTCTATTGTGATTTTATCCTCAATAAGATTCCAAATTATTTTGACATCTTAGACTTTCAAGGTAGAGGTAGTGGCTCCACACATGATAGACCCGTTGCATGACGTAATCCATAGTTGGCATCGAGACCCTTGGCCAGACCCATGGTGGAGCATGTCGTTGTTCCTTCCATTGTTTAGGATAGTGTAGAGGTGGACACATTGGAGTCGATTGGATCACTCACCTAGACCATTTTATAGTGTGTGAATCCTCTAGTAGAGCTTGGTGTGAAGGAGACATGTAGTCCCCAAGCTCCACCCCACCATTGTGGCGCTTTTTGTGCAGTTTGCACGTATGATTATCAAAGTGCTCGAAATGAAGCTACATAGCCTACATTAGTTGCATAGGCAATGGCTTTCATAGATGATTTGTTGAATGATACATTTGAAATTAACAATTAGGAAAAATTCAACAAGTTCATTTAATGTTGTTTATTAAATTATATTTTGACATTTAAGAATAAGTAAATTAGTAGAATTTTGATTTGATGAAATTTCAGGGTCAGATTGTTCATGAGACGTGCCCCATTCCTATAGACCCTTATTCGTTCTCGACATTGAGTCCACATGTATGCAACTAGTATTAAAGATATTATTATTGCACTTGAACAATTGAATTTTATATTTGAATGTTTGTCTCATAACATGCTTTGGATTTCAAACAATTTCCTAGTGGACCTTCGACCTCCACACCTCACAATTCATTTCCTCAAGGACCTTACACTCAGGTAGCCTTTATTCAATAATGTTGTTGTAAAACAATGTTAGCTAGTTTTCATAATTTTGCATAGACAAATCTAAAAAAATGATGAGAAACACAAACATGCATTTGTATTCCTTGATCGTGTCACATTATCTTCTCCTAATTCACTTTTTGTTCCTTTATTCCTTCCTAATCCCATCCCATTAACATTTAATAGTTCACCCTAACATTTAATCTTTCATTTACCATTTGAAAATGTTGGCATCAGACAGCCCTGGTGATGTTGGTGGCACAATGGACCACAGAGTTGCTGCAACAATAGCTAGTTCTGATCCATTGAGAAAGGTATGCAATAGATCAGTCGATTTGACATTATATTTTCTCTTTTATGATCTATTATAGAAAATTTTCATGATACTTTTGTGTAGCTTAATTTCTATCTTGATGGTTGCTACAGGTGGTTGTCACTCTAGATCGTGGATATGGTAATGATGTAAATGTGAATGATGACTATTTGTATGTGGTAAGTGATTATATTTTGTTATATGTCATTCCACAATTCAATTTCTATGTATTAACGTATTTACATTTTATTGTATCAATTGAAGGTCTAGAGTGAAGAGAGGAGGACTAGCAAGCATGTTCAAAATACTAGAGAACCAACAGTCACTCCATCCAGCCGGATTTTGAAGGTAGCACGGGATCTATTTCCTTCCCCTAGAGGGAAATGACTATATTACGGCCGTTTGTTGTATGCGTATGTGGAATTTTGGAACATATGTTTTGTACAAGAAATATATACATGACATTTTATGTCCATAATATGGCTCTCTTGTACTAAGCCTATATGGGTTTTTTGGATATATTGTATATACTTTTATCAATATATATAATTGCATACCTTACAAATTTCTAATTAAAAAAATCTTATTTTGCTACTACCATTCTTGAATGATGTTATCATGTGTATTATGCAAATCATATTCTTGAATGTTGTAGGCATGGATTTTTTTTACATATAATGCTTAATTAATTACTATCGATTGCTCAATAAGCTCCATCTAAAGTGTATTGTGTAAATAAGCTCCATTCCTAGTGGTTTGTATCCTTTGGAATGCTTCAATTACTTGTGCCTCACTTATTCACATTTATGCTTCACTTATTCACATGTATACTTCACGTATAGTGAATGTATTCACGTGGCTTCATGCTTCCAATGCATAGTAGCAAAAATCTTTTGGGGAAAAAATTGGCAAACCAAAAGTATAAGAGTTTTTTAAAAAGTCAGGAAAAAATCATATTTAAAAAAAAAATGTAAAAATTGTAGAACAAGAGATAAAATCTATTTATTTTGAAATTGAAAGGTATTTCCATAGCATATAGAGATATAGAGAGCAAATAAAATAAATATTTTAACTAATGAATTGTAAAAAATAATTGTTTGTAGTTTATATTAATATCGTTGATTAAATTTTATTGCACATCTTTCAAAGTCAAAGCATTACTTCACACTGCATAACTAATAACTAGATGTTGATAGATGACAAAATTTCAATTACAATATAGTTTTTACAAATTCAACCTAAGTAGTTATGCAATTACTTCACATTGCACAACTAATAAGTAGGAGAAACTACCAATTGCATTTTCTTATCATGGCATTTTGTGAGGCCAATTTTCTTTGATGTATTTTATCAAATAGTTCACTCCCTTGTCTATGTTACCACATTTTTCATACATGTCTACCAAAGTATTTTGTCAAATAGTTCATTTCCTTGTTGCTATGGCTAAAATCATAAAACAAGTGCTTTCGAACAAGCTATGGATGCTTTGAGAAAATCTCTCAAAAGCGTAATAGCAAGCAATACTATAGACAAGGCAATGAACTGCTTGAAAAAAATGCCTGAAAGAAATGTGATCTCATGGTGATGGAATGCCATGACATGAAAATTGCTATGGATTTTCATGCCATTCCATCACCATGAGACCACATTTCTTTGAGACATTTTTTCAAACAATTCATTTCCTTGTCTATGCTACCACATTTTTTTGTACATGTTTACCAAAGGGGTATGTGCAAAATCATGATGGGCCAAAAAGTGGCAATATGATGGGTATGTGGCTAATGACTTTTTAACCCAAAATTGATGAAACAAAAAGGGTTTTAATGGAGATTCTCAACTTTCCACCAATATAAATTATGGTTTACTTTGAATTTAATAAGTAATTATTATTCATTTTCTATTTGAATTATGACTAAAGTATTGATTGATAAGTTGATTGAAAAATATCTATAGCTTTCAAATGGTATCACATTTTTGAATCTAAAACATGCATCACATTCTATGCTTCACATACTATAGGATTAAAAAGAAAAAAATTGAATTTTATGAAGTTTTGACCAAGTTAAGGTGGTGGATTATACGATTTTTATATTTTTAAAATTTGTAATAAAAATTCATAATTAATTATTTACTTGGAAAAATTACAAAAAAAATATTCATCACATCGTGACATGAGTCCTCTACTTATATCTAAAAATCTTATAAAAAATATTATCATTTTATCGGTTAGGTGGGATAGACACCTACTTCTTATTTTTCCTTGAAATTTAAGTACTACTACATTGAAATTTCAAATTTTCACCAAATAGAATTTTAAAAAAAACCTAGTAGTTTAGAAACTAAATTCAATTTTCTATAGATTCTATTCTTACATATTTTTGAAATAATATGGATAACTTATTCAAATTTTTACGTCAAGTTGCCTAACTCTAATTTTTTTAATTTTTTGCCACTTAAGGGCCTATTTTTTCCATGATGATCCTACAAATACCCAAAGAATTTTATCAAAAATTTCACTCCCTTGTTGATATGGCTAAAATCCTAGAATAGGTGCTAGCAAACAAGCTATCGATGCTTGGAAAAAATCTATCAAAGCATAATAAGAAGCAATAGCATAGACAAGTGATGCAAAGACAGGAGACCCAAACCCACTCAAAGTGTCAACTTTCCTTCAAGAGGCATCTAACAAGATTAAAAGGATCTATTGGACCAATCCGAACAACTCCCAAATTTTGAAATCAATCAAAGGTAGGATTTCCCACTTTCACCCTTGCAAACCTAGTAGTAGTGCCAACCCATTTTTAGGCACTTAACTCCACAACTTCCCAAAAAATTGATAAAAAAGGGATGATTTAGGCACCCATTATCGAGTTACAAAACATATCTTAGTCCCCCATATGACTCCTTTGGAACAAATTTGAGAAAACTGACTTTCTCATCGTTTTAGGCCTCCAAATAGGTCAATTTTACAAAGGACCCCCTCTTAAACTTGTGAAAACACTGTGATACTTTAGGGAATAAATTTTTAGGTTATCAAACCCCAAAATACCCCATTATATTTCATTTGTATGGCCACCTCCACACCAAACCCCAAAACCCTTATTTTGTACATTTTTGATGAGGGTTTATCGATAAAAACACTTCGAGGCCCTTCCCAAAATTTCCACCTAGTCAAACACCCTTGAATTCGCCACCAAAAACTTAAAATTTCATAAGATAACTTTTCCTAACACCCCATCATCATATTCAGCTCTGTACCCATTAAATTCATGTATTTTCCAATGGAAACAACCCTAGGGACTCGCCCAAATCAAGAAATACGCCTTCCCTGCACAAAAAAAGATGAATACATGTTTATTTCACCTATCTAAGCCTATCCACCAAGTTACAGGACTATACATTGGGTGGAAGGCTTAGAAACCCATTTTGTTCCCTTTCGAAACCCCCAAAACAGGACAAATGAGCAATCCCAAAAAAATAAAGATTTCTCCCTCAATTTGCATGATTAAGACCTCAAATCTAAAGCATTAGAGAAAAAACAGATGTACCTACAACATCTAAGAATTTTTAGAGAAAAGGCAGGTTGTACGGGTCTATACCAAGCCTTCAAAGTTCAAAAAAATAGGAAAAAAATTGTTGAGAATGTTGTATTTCATGAAAACAAAATGTGTAAAATCTTCAAACTTCCTTCAAAAACCCTGCACGAGCCATTTTTGAGGATTTTATAATCATTAGATTCGAATCCAACTTCTCCCAATGTCTATAACTACCAAGTAACAACATTTCAAAGGAGGTAGCCGTTGCTTTTCAAATTTGTTGCATTTATGCAACTTACAAATTTGACATTTTCCTCCTTCTGACTCTTTATTATTTCCTAATCCCCTAAACCCTCTTCAATGACTTCCTATTCTACTTACCTTGACAACATTTGACCATCTTGACAAATTTTAACATGATTACAAATTATGGCCAAATTATCAAATGAAAACTCCAAATCATTTTGGAAACATGAGAATGGTCTAAGTAGACCTTATTGAAACAAAAAAAAACTCAAACTCTCCTATCTTAACCACAATTCCATCCATGACCATTCAATACCATATCAAGAGGCTTGGTGCTCTTGCACCAACAAGGCAGTGAGCTTTTCAAAAAAATGCCTAAAAGAAATGTGGTCTCAATGTGCTTGTCATAGCATTCCATCACCAAGAGAACAAATTTCTTTGATGATTTTTTTTCAAACAGTTTAGTGCCTTGTCTATGCTATTACATTTTTCATACATGTTTACAAAAGAATTTTATCAATCAATTCATTGCCTTGTTTGTATGGCTAAAAGTCTAAAATAGGTGCTTTCGAACAAGCTATATGGATGCTTGGAAAAAATCCATAAAAGCGTAATAGTAAGCAATGGCATAGACAAGGTAGCGAACTATTTGAAAACATTCCTCAAAGAAATGTGCTCTCATGGTGATGGAATGCCATGACAAGAAAATTCCATGGATTTTCATGGCATTCCATCATCATGAGACCACATTTCGTTGAGGAATTTTTTCAAATATTTTACTACCTTGTCTATGCTACCACATTTTTCATACATGTCTACCAAAGCATTTTAACAAACAGTTCACTGTCTTGCTACTATGGCTAAGAGCCTACAACAAGTTATTTTGGAGAAGCGGTGGATGCTTGGAAAAAATATATCAAAGCATAATAGTAAGCAAAAGAATAGACAAGTTAGTGAACTGGTAGTATGCGATGGATGCTCCCATGTTTTACAAATGAGGGGTGAGCTCAATTTATACACTCCTCGAATACAATTCAATGGAAAAGATTGATTTCAAATCAACAACCGAGATTAAAAAATAAAACCCTAATTAAGGTTTGTCAAAACCAACTACCTTCGACCAATGAGAAAATTACATTTGGGGAAACTTGTCCTTCTGCCAAATATAAACGAACAATAAAAAGTTGTTGCATTATGAAGTGTCAGGTTCATTGAACCTAGACATGCTAGCTTGGAATAATTTGATTGGTTGGAAGATGACGAGGAACCATCTTAGCATGTTGGATGTCCCCTTTCATCGAGGCGTAAGGTAGACTTCAAGATATGTTTTCCATCTCCTATTTTCAGCTTGGGGTGGACTTTAAGTTGTCTTTGCCATGTATGCTTTGAGTTGGGCTGACTTTATGTTGTCTTTTCCATGTATGCTTTGAGTTGGGCAGACTTTACCTTTGTCTTGGACAAGCATTATTCAAGCCAAGGGTGGACTTGATAGTAGTTTGGACATAGCTTTTCTTTCCCAAGCATACTTTGCATCATCTTGGACATTTTCCTTGACCATGGGCATGGAAGACGTTACTTTTGCCTTACCAAGATTGGGCATACTTGCTCTTGACTAAGACATGCTTATTTTCCCTCCAAGTTAAAAATGAGAGAGGTTATTATGTAGGGGAAAAACATGATCCCATAGGCTTAGATGACAAGTTTCTAAGCATCACGGTGTCCGAGTAATATAGTGTTGAAGTTTGCAACAATTTTGCACTTTGGACTCTTTAAGGGATTTAGTTAGTTGAACGTAACTTGGAGTGATTCAACATGTTTGGGTGTGAAAGAGGACCATGCATAGTAGAAACATACCCACTCGAAGGCATTGGAATAGTTAGTTTTGTCATACGAGTTGCAAAACAAAAGTTGTGCCACTTTGCAACTTTGCACTACTTGCATTTGACAATTTTTTCCCTAAGCGAAATCTCGCTGCCGTAGGAAAACACCTTCAAGATAGTGAAAATTGAGAGATTTTATTATAGGGGGCTACAACACGATCCCATAGACTTAGATGAGAAGTTTCTAAGTGTCACGGTGTCTAAGTAATGTCATGTTGAAGTTTATAGCCTTTTTGCACTTCAGACTCTTAAGGGATCCAACCAGTTGAATGTAGCTCAGAGCGATTCGGTGTGTTTGGGTGCAAAAGAGGACCATGCCTATCATAAAAATACCCACTCAGACACATTGGAATAGTTAGTTTGGTCGCACAAGTTGCAAAATGAAAGTTGCACCACTTTGCAACTTTCCACTACTTGCATTTGATAACTTTTTCCCCAAGTGAAATCTCGCCGCCACAAGAAAATTCCTCTTATATAGAAAAAACTAAGAGAGGTTATTGTAGAAGAGGAAAATTTTATTTCATAGGATTAGACGAAAAGTTTCTAAGCATCACAGTGTCCGAGTAAGGTCATGATGAAGTTTTCAACATTTATGCACTTCAGACTCTTAAGGGATTAAGTCGGTTCAACGTAGCTTGGAGCGATTCGGTTCATTTAGGTGTGAAAGAGGACCATTCCTAGCATAAATGTACCCACTCAGATGCATTGTAATAGTTATTTTGGTCACACAAGTTGCAGAATGAAAGTTGCACCACTTTGCAACTTCGCACTACTTACATTTGAGAACTTTTTCCCCAAGTGAAATCTTGCCACCACAAGAAAACACCTTCGAGATAGCATAAACCAAGAGAGGTTATTGTAGAGGGGAAAAACCTAATCTCATAGGCTTAGATGAGAAGTTTCTAAGTATCACAGTGTCCGAGTAATGTCATGTTAAATTTTCCAATCTTTTTGCACTTCAAACTCTTAAGGGATTCAACAGGTTGAACATAGCTCAGAGTGATTCAGCATGTTTGGGTGTGAAAGAGGACCATTCCTAGTGTAAAAATACCCACATAGATGCGTTAGAATAGTTAGTTTGGTCACACGAGTTACAGAAGAAAAGTTGCAACACTTTGCAACTTTGCACTACTTGCATTTGACAACTTTTTCCCTAAGCAAAATCTCACTGCCACAGGAAAACGCCTTCAAGATAGAAAAAATAAAGAGAGGTTATTGTAGAGGAGCACAATATGATCCCATATTATTAGACCAGAATTTTCTAAGCATCACGGTGTCTGAGTAACATCATGATGGAGTTTACAACATTTTTGCACTTTAAACTCTTAAGGGATACAGCCAGTTGAACATAGCTCAGAGTGATTCAGAGCATTTGGGTGTGCAAGATGACCATTCCTAGTGTAAAAAAACCCACATGGATGAGTTGGAATAGTTAGTTTGGTCACACGAGTTGTAAAATGAAAGTTGCACCACTTTGCAACTTTGCACTACTTGCATTTGACAACTTTTTCCCCAAGCGAAATCTTGCTGCCACAAGAAAATTCCTCCGAGATAGAAAAAACTAAGAGAGGTTATTGTAGAGAAGAGGTTATTGTAGAGAAGCACAACACAATCCCATAAGATCATACAAGAATTTTTTAGCGTCACGGTGTTTGAGTAATGTCATGATGAAGTTTGCAGGTTTTTTGAATGTAGCTCAGAGCGATTCAATACATTTTAGTGTGAAAGAGGACCATTTATAGTGTAAATATACCCACTCAGATGCATTGGAATAGTTATTTTGGTCACACAAGTTATAGAGTGAAAGTTGCACCACTTTGCATCTTCACACTACTTGCATTTGACAACTTTTTCCCCAAGAGAAATCTCACCGCCACAGAAAAACACCTCTGAGATAGCAAAAAATGAGAGAGGTTATTGTATAGGGGAATAACACAATCCCATTGGATCATACAATAATTTTCTAAGCATCATGGTGTTTGAGTAACATCATGTTGAAATTTGTAGCCATTTTGCACTTCAGACTCTTAAGGGATTCAATAGGTTCAATGCAGCTCAAAGCGATTTGGTGTGTTTGGGTGTGAAAGAGGACCATGCCTAGTGTAAATGTGCCCACATAGATGCATTAGAACAGTTATTTTTGTCACATGAGTTGCAAAACAAAAGTTGCACCACTTTGCAACTTTGCAGTACTTACATTTGACAACTTTTTCCCTAAGCAAAATATTGCCGCAACAGGAAAATGCCTCCAAGGTAGAAAAAACTAAGAGAGGTTATTGTAGAGGGGTACAACATGATCCCAGAGGATCAGAAAAGAAGTTTCTAAGTAGCATTTTTTCAAAGTAATTCCATGTTGAATTTTTCCGTCTTTTTGCACTTAAGACTCTTAAGGGATTATGTCAGTTGAACGTAGCTCGGAGTGATTCTGTGCATTTGGGTGTGAAAGAGGACCATTCCTAGCATAAATTTACACACAGAGATGTGTTGGAACTGTTATTTTGGTCACACGATTTGTAGAATGAAAGTTGCACCACTTTGCAACTTTGCACTACTTGCATTTGAAAACTTTTTCCCCAAGTGAAATCTCACCTCCACAGGAAAACGCCTCTATGATAGCAAAAACTGAGAGAGGTTATTATAGAGGAGTATAAAATGATCCCATAGGATTAGACAAGAAGTTTCTAAGCATCATGGTGTCTGAGTAATGTCATGATGAAGTTTATAGCCTTTTTGCACTTCAGACTCTTAAGGGATTCAGCCAGTTGAATGTAGCTCGAAGTGATTCAGTGTGTTTCGGTGTAAAATAGGACCATACCTACTGTAAACCTACCCACATAGGCATGTTGGAATAGTTATTTTGGTCACATGAGTTGTAGAATGAAATTTGCACCATTTTGCAACTTTGTACTACTTGCATTTGACAACTTTTTCCCCAAGATAAATCTCATCGCCAAAGGAAAATGCCTCCGAGATAGCGAAAACCATGAGAGGTTATTTTAGAGGGGATCAATGCAATCCCATAGGCTCAGATGATAATTTTCTAAGTATCATGGTGTCTGAGTAACATCATGTTGAAGTTTGCAGCCTTTTTACACTTCAGACTCTTAAGGGATTCAGTTAGTTCAACGTAGCTTGGAGCGATTTGGTGCATTTTGGTTTGAAAGAGGACCATTCCTAAATATGAATAAACAAATTTCAACTACTTTCCCCATTAACTACAACAATATCACTCTTGAACTTCCACCATTTGACAATAAGTTGCAATTTTGACAACTTTAACACACTTTTGCAATTTTTTCAATATTTTGCAACTTAGACCTTCCAACCACCTAAAGACCTATAAAAGGACTCCTTGCATCATAAAATGGTCTAAATGACCTAATTTTTTGAACAAAGAGACTCAAAAACCCCTAAACAACTAAAAGACCTCAATTGTCAACATTTGCATAAAATGCTCTTGGTGCCTCTGCACCAGTTAGTGCTTAGGGTGTCTTAATGTTTTTGGTCATTAATAAGGCCCTTTGTGATGTAATGAAAGGTAGGTCCAAAACTATCCAAACACAATCACATGTACTTACTTTGGAACGATACCATCAAACTGACCTTGAATGCTCAAAAAGGGGCTCCAATTAGCCCACTTTAACAAATGAACTCTCCTTCAATCTTGCTACCCACTCAAAATACCATTGGATAGTCCTCAAACTACCTCCAAAACCACAAATTATTCAATCACTGAGTCAAAACTCACTTTCTAAGACCCTCTTTCATGAAACCCTCATTTTTCACCAAATAAGCAGGTGTTTATTGAGAAACCCATCTCCACACCTCATTCAACCTCAAAATATTTTCAAACACTCTTATTTCACCCTGAAAAAACTTAATTCACCTTTAAATTATGCTTCCCCCAAATTTCTCACACATTTCCTTCTTAAAACCTCTCAATTTCACCCATTTTCACTCTTTGTTCAACTAGGGCTTCAAGCCCAAACATCCAAATGAGCTACCATGCCTTTGTAGACCTTCTATCACATGAAAATCCACCTGATAACACTGAAACAACTAGGTTCTAACCTTCTTCCAAACTATTTCTTTAATCTGCTACTTCAAGCTATGCCTCCTAGCCTAAATGGATGTTTTTTCCATAGGGGCAGCATGGAAATTTCCACCAAATGTCTTTTCCACCCATTGTATTCTACTGTAACTTAGTGGGATGGAATAATTAGGTGAAGGGGGCATGTGTGCATGATTTATTAGAAGATGATTGTTGATTTAGTGCTTATGTACCCTGCTCATGACTGTCCAATGGTGTTTTGATTTATTTGATTTAGTGTTTTGTGAGACAATGACATTTGTGTATTTAAACTTTAAATTTAAAATGTTAAACTTTACCATATTTCTTGTCTTCAAAGTTGTTTAAACTATATAATTTAACCATAATATAACTAAGCAATATATGATATAATTTAACCATTATTCATTATTTTTTATTTTCAACTATATAATATAACAATGATTTTTTATGCTATTGTACATTGATATTTAACCATTGCTCAAGATTAAATTGTCAAATAGTTTAAACATGCACATGACGAACAAATTATTTCAATTCTAAACTTCTATATATCAAATTATCCAATAATCAAGTGTATGTCCATATACAAAAATGGCATCAACGCCAACTCAAACAAATTTTTACAAAGTGTGGCATATGCCATCTTGATATCTATTCATAATATACAAGCCAAAATTTCTATCTCATCCTAAACTACTAGTGGATCATCAAAGTGGAGCCTCTTTGAAGTACTCTTTGGCTCTCAAGGTAACTGTGTAAGAAAAATTTAAACCACAATTGAGATTAGTTATATTATATAATTTAAAATCAAATAATTAATATCAAAATCAATATACATTGAATTATAATTGAACTCTAAAATTGAAATCTCAATTACCTCATATATATGTGTCTCTTCAAATCGCCATGAGTCCTAGAATATGCCCCTTTCAAAGAACCAATCATACCAAATTTTGCAATGTCAATCTATATAGGTGAACACAAAAACATCAAATTGATATAAGTTAGCATACAATTGTCGGTAATAGGAACATATTTACCAAACACAAAATAAAATAAACACATACCTTTTAGGCATCTCTTTTTCTTTATCTCCTTTAGGTGTTTCAACACCTCCTCCCTGAGGTGTTTCAACACCTACTCCTTCAAGTGTTCCAATGCCTACTCCTACAAGAGGAAAATAAGATAAACATATAAGTTAATATATAATTTTGTTAATGATAATTCAAATAACAATCAAGTATATAATTCATGAATTCAGGCCTAAAAGGCATGGGTTGAAGTAGCAAATTGAAGAATTTGTTTTGAAGAAGGATAGAACCAGCTGGTTTTAGTGAGTTCTATTGGGGTTTGATGTGTTTGAAGGTTTTCAAGGACTTGGGAGGTCATGTGTATGTTTGGGCATGAAGCCCTAGTTGAGAGAAGCATATTTTTTAATGGAAAATTAAGGTTTTAGAGACTAAAAGTGGGTGAAGTTTGGAGGTAGCATAATATTAAGGATTATTGTGCATGTGCATGCTTAAACAAGGGTGTTTGAAGTGGTCATAAGATCATAGAAAGGCATAGAGATGGGTTTTTCAATGTATTCTCCAAAATCCCACTGTATTGTAGGGGAAACTAGGCCAATTAGGCCTCTTTTCCAAAGAGACAACTTCCCAAACACCTGCAATCAAGTCAAACACCATGGAAAGTCATTAAATAGGTTACCATCCTTAAGATTTCATAATTTTCAGAGCTCCAACTGCTCACCAAGCTACCAATCCACTAAACCCTCACTCTCAAGCCACCAAACCTAGGTTTTCCAAGGAGCCTTATTGAAAATCACTCTTCCCATAATTAACTCTCACATCCAACACCCCAAAAATACCATATGATGTTTGTACATGCCCAAAATTCAATCACAAATGATTTCCCCAAATGATTCCATCCATTCATACTCTAAAACCGCTCAAAATCACACTTTTTCACACCCAAGGCTACATGTCATCACTCCAAAATGATCTCCCCTGCTCCAAGAATCATCTTCTAACCTATTCGCCACCTAATGGACTCATTCCACTAAGGTACAGTATATACATTAGGTGGAATGAGCCATTAAATCACTTGATGACCTCAAAACTTGAAATTTAGACTTCCAAAACCGCCTATAGTAAAATCCACCCTAAGAGTTGAAAACAAGATGGATTTCAATGCCACAAAAACCAAAACGTGGCTAACACATCCATATACCCAAATCAAAAAACTTTTATTCATTTCCCTTTAGTACAGGCTCATGTAATTGACTGCTACAACATTGAAAAGAAGACACTATGCATTTCTTGCACTTCATGATTTGAAAAATGACACTTTGCACTAATTTAGCAAATTTGCAACTAAAACCTTCTAACTCACTAATAACCACTAAAATAGACTTATTACATCAATAAATGGTCTATATGACCTTATCCAAGCCATTGAATGTAGGTTTTTAGTAAACCCTCTTGGTTTGGCTAAAAATCAAGGGTTTCATAATTTGTTATGTTAGAAGAGTCAACTCTAGAAACTAATTATGTATTTAGTGGTTTGAGGGCATGAGAAATGTTGCCCCAAAGTTTCAATTATCTATGATAAGTCTAAAGGTGGGTTTCTTTGTAATTTAGGCCTAATTAGCCTAATTAGGATAGCATAGGAGTGGGAGTTTCCAGAGTTTGGTCCAAAGGACTTGTGTCTAACCCTGAGATATGTGTCAACCCCCCCTTCTCTCTCTCTCTCAACCCTACACCCTCTACCCTTAAACCATAAACTGTAAACCCTAAAAATATTAAACCCTCAACCCCCCTCTCTCTCTCATCCCTACACCCTATACCTTCTACCATCTACCCTCAACCCTCTACTCTCTACCCTAAACCCTCAATGCTTAAACCATAATCCCTAAGCCCTTAAACCTTATACCCTAAACCCTTAAACCCCCTATCATCTACCCTTAACCCTTAACCCTCAACCCTCAATAGTCTACCCTCTATTGTTTATGCTTTGCACACACGCCCCACTGTAGGCAGGGACCCCCTCTTTTTCACTTCCAATGGGTTGCTTTACTCCGGTCTCATTCTGTGTGCCCCATATTTCTGTGTCCAAAGTGGTTAGTGATCCCTAGGGAATTCATCTTGAGTCGACCACTTTTTTGCCCCTCAAATCTTCCAATTCTTAAGTCCTCATGGGCCTCCTTTAGGTGTTTCCCTTTGAGTTCCAAACTGAGCATCCTCAGGCTCTCCCGAACCCGATCCTCTTGGCCGCCCCTATTGGGATTCCATTGCTCCTTCGCTACTTTTAAACGGCCTTTTGATGCTATCTTTCTGCCTTTTAGGTCCCGGTCCCCCTTTTGCCATTCATTTTCATCAAACTCTTAGGTAGCCATCTCCAAGTGGCGTTCCAGTTCCTAGAGCCCGACTCGCCAAATTTCATCCAATCATCGAGTTGTCAGAACATCCAACTTACAATGGAGTCCCAACCTCTGGGCTTCCCCTCGCAATATGTCATTGGTATTTTGCCATCCCGAACGACCATTTCTCTCTGTCCCTCCGTCTCCCAAGTCCTGGCATGTCGATGGCCCTCAAACTCATAAAAGGTCCTAAGTGCCAAATCTCCCTTCAGAATTCGACCCTCGGGCTTCCCCTTGTGGGACACCGTTGGTACTCTGCCATCTCGAATAGCATTTTCTAGGCACCCTCCTGGCATCAGGACCTCAGCTTCCCTATCACCATGAAATGAAAATTTTAAGTGAATAGAAGATGCCAACATTCCCTCAGGTCCCGGCTCTCAAAACTCTATCCGCTGACCGCCATTAGCATTCTAGTGTTTCAGAATGACTGTTATCTCCCATCCTCCTAATTTCCTGAGCCTGACTCTCACCTCGACATCCAACTTAAACTAAGAAGTCTTCATGCAAATTTTTCCTCCAGATTCAATCCTCTAAGTGGCCGCTATCAGGTCGATGTTCCTTATCTGTTTTTCCAAAACAATAAACCTACGATGGCTTCCCACCCCTTCTACCTCGAAATGTGAAACCAATACAACAATATGGCAACATCCTTCAAGCCACTGGGTCCCGTCCTCTAGGCCGCCATTCCCAGAATTCTACTATGCCAAGGTCATTTCCAAATAGCAATCCCTAGAAAACTTCCCAGCCACAGACTTCTGACCCTTGAGGCCTGAATCAAGCAAATCTCCTCCTGCAAGGTGATAAAGGCATATTATAAGATATGTTAGGATCATTGAATGATGATTTATCTAATCTAACATCCTTTGCAGGGATTTGATCAATGTTTTATGATTTTCCATGCTTTGTTGCACTTGTTCTCCTTTGTGCATGCAAGATATCTAGAATTAGGTGGAGATCCCTCAAGAGTAGCCGTTGAGAAAGACAAGGGGAAGTAGACAACAAAGGTACCTCATGGCAAGGAAGATAAAGATCAAATGAACTATAAATTCCAGGGAGAACCATTGAAGTCCAAGGTCACTTCCACATGGAGTGAGATAATAGACACTAATATTGGGCATGTGGATATTGACCAGTTCACACAAAGAGTCAAGATCAAACCGACTACTGAAACTACATTGACAGTCAGGAGTAGCGGAATTGCTAAGGTTGTTGGCTTCTCTCCTACGCTCATAGCTCCAGAGCTTATAATGGCCTGTAGAGAGGCCTATCAAGATGAGACAAGAACAATTTTTGATTGCAATGAGAACATCTTGGTAGACATGTCCCACAAGGGAATAATGAAAACTTTCCATATTCTAACCTACAGGGAAATGGAAATACCAACCATCACGAATGCCAAAGGGGTGTGGGATGATAACCCCTTGAAGTGCAAAAAGCTCATTATCCAGTATTGGCTCAAGATACCATAATCTAGAGCATCTCACTTAGAAGCCGTAGCAAAGGGCAATGCACTAGAAGACAAAACTGCTACAATGTTGCCACTAGAGGACAAAATAGGCAAAAGGACAAGAATGTAATTTTAAATTATTGAATATTTGGGGGTAGGTGAAGCCCTAATGTAAAGAAAATCTGAGCCACACAATTTAATTCAATCCTATTGATTCATTTGGGCTTTGGAAAACTATAAATAGGGGTCTCCCCTTAATTTGTAAAGGGTTGGAGAGCTGATGTAAAGAAATTCTACAACAATGGAGAGCTACATTGCATGATTTATGGGTGTTTCTCTTGAGTTTTTTCATTTTCCATGAATGGTTCTTCCTTCCATGTTAGTTTTAGTTGTAGTTCTTGAATGGAAGTGGTGATAGTGATTATTGTTTTAGTATTTGATGAATTTCTAGGTCATGCTTTTTGTGGTTTGTTGATGATGAATCACTTTGTAAAGCTAGTCTAAGCTTCCTTACTTCATTGTTGCAACTTAGTTCGATGGCATGTGCATGATGTGTGTGTGTAATCTGAAAATCTACAGTCCTTAGAAGATTGCACTGGTTTTGTGTAACTGTAGGTTCCTCTTGGAGAAGCAAAATCTAGTTTAGGAAGTTTGTCTACTGTAGTAACCTCCATGATCATTGTTCATTCATAGTTTTAGGTCTAGGAACCTTTGTCTTTCCCTACCCTTTTTCCTTTTTTTTTAATAAGTTACCTATGATAAGGTTTGTTGCACATTGTAAAGCCAAATCTCAAGCTAAAGTGGAGTTCTAGACTCCTATCCTGAACCTGTAGCAATTGTGCAACCATCTACCCATCTAAAGAACTCCATTCGCAAACCCAACTTCCCACGATTGTAACTCATCTATAAGTTCACCTTGTGATTACAGAAAATTACATCAAACAACTGAGGTATTCCAAGCACTATCAAGACCTAACATTAGAGACCTTGGGATAGTGTTTTGCAATTTGATTGTGGAAGATTGTCTTTCAAGAGAGGTGATGCAACTATGCATTACTTGTGTTGAGAAGTGCATAAAAGACACATCAACACCCTCTACCCTCAACCCTCTCTATCTATCTCTCTCTACCCTCTACCCTCAACCCTTAACCCTCAACCCCCTTCTCTCTCTCTCAACCCTACACCCTTTACCCTTAAACCATAAACCCTAAAACCCTCAACACCCCCCTCTCTCTCTCAACCCTACACCCTCTACTCTCAACCCTCAGCCCTCTACCCTCAACCCTCTACCCTATACCATCCCTAAACCCTCTACCCTCCACCTCAACTCTTAAACTCTTAACCATTGTCTACCCTCTACCCTTAACCCTTTACCCTCAACCCTAAAACCCTCAACCATCTCTATCTCTCTCTCTACCCTCTACCCTCTACCCTCTACCGTCTACCCTTAAACCATAAAACCCTTAAACCCTTAACCCTTAAACCCTTAACCCTTAAACCCTTAACCCCATTCTCTCTCTCTCTCAACCCTACACCCTCTACCATTAAACCGTAAACCCTAAAACCCTTAAACCCTCAACCTCCCCTTTCTCTCTCAACCCTACACCCTCTACCCTCTACCCTCAACCCTCAACCCTCTAACCCTCTAACCTTAACCCTAAACCCTGTCACTCCCTTTGTCTCTCTCTCTAAACCCTCAACCCCACCTCTCTCTCTCAACCCTACACCCTCTACCCTTAAACCATAAACCCTAAAACTCTTAAACCCTCAACCCCCCTCTCTCTCTCATCCCTACACCCTCTACCTTCTACCCTCTATCCTCTACCATAAACCCTCGATGCTTAAACCATAAACCCTAAACCCTTAAACCTTATACCCTTAAACCCTATACCCTAAACCCTTAAACCCTCTACCATCTACCCTTAACCCTCAACCCTCAACTCTCAACCGTCTACCATCTACCCTCAATCCTAAAACCCTCAAACCTCTCTATCTATCTCTCTCTCTACCCTTTACCCTCAACCCTCAACCCTTCAAACCCTCAACCCCCTTCCCTCTCTCTCTCAACCCTACACCTTCTACCCTTAAATTGTAAACCTTAAACCTTAAACCCTAAAAACCTAAAACCCTCAACCCCCCCTCTCTCTCTCAACCCACCCCTCTGCTCTCAACCCTCAACCCTCAACCCTCAGCCCTCAACCCTTGACCCTATACCATCTACCCTAAACCCTCCACCCTCCACCTTCAACCCTTAAACCCTTAACCCTTAAACCATATACCCTCTACCCTTAACCCTCTACCCTCAACCCTAAAACCCTCAACCCTCTCTATCTCTCTCTCTCTACCCTCTACCCTCAACCCTCAACCCTCAACCCTTAAACCCTCTGTGAGTACCTACAAATCTGCACAAAGCTAAAACTCCAACACTAGTTAGCAATGGGTTTAGTTCATGTAGATGCATAAATACTCCCATGAAATAGCAAATCATACCTCACAATCAAACTAATTTAAAGAATAAAAGAAGAATGATATATACCTATTCCATAGTGGATTGGTGTCACTTGTGAGAAGTGACCCTTCCCAATCCTTGACAAGCTCAAATGATGAAGATTGTTGAAGATGCTATGAAATGGGAAAAATTAGCTCTCAATTGAAGATAGTAACTTCGCATGAAGATTGTGGATGATTGTTGAATAATGAGCCTTCTATTTATAGAATCTCAAGTTGAAATAGTGTCCAAAAGAGAGCAATGTGGGATAAAGATTTAGCCAATAAGAAGGAGCCACTTGTCACCTTGTGAGTGGATGGAGGATGTGCAAGTTTTGGTCAATGTGCCAATAAATGGGATTAGATGGCCTTTTCAAATTCAAATTTGGCTTGTTGGAGGGAGAAAAAGAGATTTAAATGCCAAGTGGGGGACATGTAAGAGGGGAGTTATGATAAATGAGATGATGACAAGAGGATCCAACAAGCCAACTTTATGAGAGATGATGATGAGAAATTGATGATTTGCTTACTAGGGATTGGGATTTTAAAAGGGTCACTTACCTTATGTTTGATAACACACATATCTATACAATGCATCAAGGTATAAAGAACTAGGATGGTGTTGCACTTAGTGTGATAGAATTTGACTCTACAAATAGATAGGAGTATTCTTGTTCACACCTGACATATGGGAACCTTCATAGGATGCACTTTAGAAGTTTCAAATGCCTCAGAACAAAACATGGAAAGGTATAACCTATCAATGCCATAGTCAACAAGTTGCCCAAAACATCCTCCATACATATCTAACAAAGAAAGTATTCGCCAAGTTATATTACAAGAACATCCAACAAGCACAGCAAAAAAAAAGATAATGATTGTTGCCCCATTCCTATCTCTCTAACTCCATTTGTTTGGACATCATCGAGAGGTTATTGGAATAAGCACAAAGAGATAAGTCAAAAGACAAAGATAAAGTAAACAAAAAAGTTGATGTTCTTCAATACCGCTAACCAAAAGAAAATGTGTTTACAAAGATAAGAACCTAAACTATTGCCAAAAGATAATGCATATTGTGGGAAGGATACATCCTAGGATATGTTAGTGGATGGTGGCATGTCATTTCATTTATCCCTAGTGTTCTTTCTAATAAACAATTCCCATTGTAGGAAGGATACATCCCAAGACATGATGTTATTAGATGATTGAAATGTGATTGATTGGATGATAGGCTATTGACACAAAGAGTTGACCAACTTTTTTACTTACTGACCTAAACCTGACAGTTGACATTTTTAGTTTTTACATTTCACCTGCTAGAGCTGTTTCCAACTCTTTCACCAAAGGTTGAGGATGATGATAATTTATTATGAGTGATGTTATGTTGGGTGTAAGCAAAGTGATACAAATGGATTTTTTCAAATATTTGGATTTTTTTTGAGTTTTGTGTTGTTTTGATGTTGTTTTTGGTATTTTTGGAGATTTTCCAAATGTTTTGATTTTTGATTTTCAAATGTTTTTGGGGTTTTCTAAGATTTTGACCAAGAGACTAACCTAAGGACCTATCCTAGGGGCCTCAGGGGCTAATCAAAAAATTATTCTTGCTTACATTATACACGCAAAGACCATGTAGTTCAACTGACGACCTGACCGATTTACAGATGAAGATATACATGAAATGTCAGTTTATATGTGACAAACTCCTAAAGGACTAACCTAAGTGTCTCGAGGGATGATCAAAGATCAACCTTTCCTACGTTCAAGGCTCAAAGATCCATAGTTCGATAAGACGACTCTATTTTTTGAATTTTTGATCTATTTTGGGATTTTGATATGTTTTGAATGTTTTTGGATTTTGTGATTTTTTTATGTTTTTGAATTTTTTGATTTTCTGATGTTTTTGGATTTTTTGATTTTAGGAATTCAAGAATATGCATGAATCTGATCCGATGAGAATATGCCCCCAGCATGATGTAATAGACTACTCCGATAAAGGCTAGACAAACAAACCTTGAGAAAGGGCCCAGTATTACTAAGAGGGATCATGATATGAACACAGGACTAAGCTATGGTGCGAATGCAAGTGGATGATGGATGGAGATATGGAATGCAATGGAAGATGGATGATGTAGAACAAGTTGTGAAGATCCTAGTGGATGGAACATGCTTATTTACACAAGGTACTTATTTTCCAGGTTTTCGCCAAGGTACTTGCCCAAAGTGCCACCAAAGTGGTTTTCACCAGAGGACAATTTTTTTCTTTACATTTTTTTATCCTTTTTCTGATTTTTTTGGATTTTTTTCTTTTTTATTTTTTTGTTGTCACCAAGATGCCTATTTGATAGGTTTTCACCAAGGTAACCGTTTTTCCAGGACATTTTTCGTTTTCCAGGACATTTTCTGATTTTTTTGGATTTTTGGTTCTATACCTTGAAAAATTAGGCATAAAACTTTTTGAGATGAGAGTTGTTCATGGGCTCTTGCAAAGGTTCCCCTTCGAGTGTTGATAACTAGTATGCCCTTGGATTATAGCTTGCTATGATAACAAATGGTCCCAACTAGTTGGGTTCAAATTATCCTTTATTGTTTGGATTTGGGACATTCTTTTGATTCTCCTTTAGTACCAGTTCTCCAACTTGGAATGTTCTGCTTTTGATTTTCTTGTTATAGCTGCTATTGAGTCTATTCTGGTAGACTTGCAAATGATTTAAGGCCTCTATACGCTACTCATCTAGTAGGTCCATCTCATTCAGTCTTGATACTCAGTGCTCTTCATCTGTGATGAAGTTTTGCAGTGATATTCTTAGTGACGGGAACTCAATCTCAATGGGGAGTACTGCTTCTAATTCGTAGACTAGGTAGAAGGAGGTGGCACCAGTGGGCATGTAGATACTAGTTCGGTAGGCCTAAAGGGTAGGATTGAGCTACAAATTCCAGTCATGACCTACATCATTGATTGTTTTCTTGAGGATTTTCAAAATGGTTTTATTTGTGGCTTATGCTTGGCCATTGCCTTGGCAATAGTATGGGGTGGAGAAGCGATGTTGGATTTTGAATTTTTCACACAAGTCGCGGACATCCTGATTCTTAAATGGTGTCCCATTATCTGAGATAATGGCTTGTGGGACACCATAGCAAAAAATGAGATAGTTTAGGATGAACTTTGATATCTGCTTCTCGGTTATATATGTTGTGGGTATGGTTTCCACCCACTTGGTAAAGTACTCAGTGGTGGCTATGATGAACTTGTGGCAATTAGATGAAGTGGGAGTGATTTTTCCAATGAGATTGAGTCCCCACTACAAAAAGGGCCATGGTGTGATGATGGGATGAAGTTCTTGAGCTGGAGCTTGGATGAGGTCCCTATGCTGCTGACATTATAGGCACCGTCTGACGTAGTCATGTGCCTCTCTTTCCATTGTAGTCCAATAATACCCCATCCTCAACAATTTCTTGGCTAGGGTCATTCCACTCGAGTGTGAACCACAAATTCCATTATGCACCTCAGTTAAAGCAGTCAATGCATCCTCAGCATTTAAACAACATAATAAGGTTGCTTCTATGCTCCTACAATACAGGGTATAGGGAAACACCAATTTATAGTACCTTGGTATGTAGTCCCCTTGTGGGGTGATAAATAAGACATCGGATCTTGATCCATGTTACATGTATGAGCCATCAAATTAAATTTTCCAGTGGTCAGCTATGTTGAGATTGAAGATGGATTCATCTAGAAACTCTGAGATGAGAGGATTCTCTGAATAGATTGGTGCTTCTGCAAGTTGATCTGTGATGACTTGGCCTTTAATTGATTTCCACTCCACATATTGAATGTCATACTCTGATAGTATCATGACCCATTTGGCCATTCTTCCAGTGAGCATTACCTTTGATAATAATTACTTGAGAGGGTCAATTTTGTCAATGAATTTTATTTTGTGTGCCAACATGTAATGTTTGAATTTATGTGAAGCAAACACTACTGCTAAACATGCTTTCTCAATGAATGAGTAGTTTAACTCATGACTGACCATTTTCCTATTGATATAATATATGGCCCTTTCTGTTCCATTTTCGTCGTGTTGAGCTAGAAGAGCTCCAAGGGCTACTATTGTTCTTGACATATAGAGAATTAATGGATTTCTTGGGATCGGTGGCATGAGGACTGGTGGTGTAAGTAGATATTCTTTAATCTTATTGAAGGCTTCTTCACACTTGTTATCCCATTTGTACGCTACTCTCTTTTCTAGTAGGTGAGAGTACAGATTTTGTTTATCTTCAAGTTGTGCTATGAACCTTTGGATGGACTAAATCCTGCCTTGGAGACCTCTCAATTGTTTCAATGTTTTGGGTGCCTCCATCTCAAGGATTATTTTTACATTAGTAGGGTCTATCTCAATACCTCTCATTGATACTATGTATCCTAGCAACATTCCTGATTGTACGCTAAAGATGCACTTCTTTGGATTTAATCAGACTTTGTATTCCTCCATCCTGTCAAAAATGGCACTTAAGTTGTTATGTGATCCTTCCTCTTTCTGGATTTGGCTAATATGTCATCAAAATAATATTCAATAGTTTTATGGATCATGTCATAGAAGATTAAGGTCATGGCTCTTTGGTATGTTGCTCCTACATTCTTCAAGCCGAATGGCATCATATTCCAGTAGTAAGTCCCCCACGAACAAGTGAAGACCATTTTGTGTTGGTCTTCTTTAGCAATCATTATCAGTTGTATCCTAAGAAATTTTCCATCAAGGAAAACATTTTGTGTCCCACCGTCATGTCTATGATCATGTCAATATTGGGAAATGGGAAAATATCTTTTGGACATGCTTTGTTTAAGTCCCTGAAGTCTATGAAAATTTTGATGCCCCCATCAGGTTTTGAGATAGGAACCAAGTTTGACACCCATTCTAGATATTCAGTTGGTCGAATGAATCTTGCATCCAATAGCTTCTTTAGTTCCATTTTGACTAGCAGGGCGATATGAGGGTGCATTTTCTTGATCTTTTGTCTAACGGGCTTTTCTTCAAAATATACTGCTAGGTGATGAACTACAATTTTTGGATCAATCCCTGGCATGTCTACGTAGCTCCATGCAAAGTTTACATGTCTCTCTCTTAAGAAGGATGCTGGGAGTAATTTTTCTTCTGATAGTAATGATTCTGCATAGAATGTGATGTGCAAGGTCTCCTCTATTCCTAGATTATCTGGATTACATTTTTCTGCTAGGACCGTTGATTTTTCTTGATGGAGAGCTTTGAAAGGAAGATTGAATCCCCCATCCTCAGGTGCCTCAGAGAATTTTTAACCATTGGATGCATCTTTCATTTTTACTTTTTTCATGTCGGAGAGTACAACAATGTGGTTTTCACTCAAGGACTTAGATATTATTCTTAGTTTCTCACTTTTGTGACTGAGGGATTCAATTGTTTCCCTATAATAGGCCTATGTATCTAGCTCAATGATGAACCCTGCTTTGTGATCCCCACATGGAATGTTATCCTGTAGTCCCATGAAATCTAAGAGGACCTCATCATTTTTGAATGTGTCAAGAATTGGTGGTCCTTGTTGGTCATAATCAATGAGTTGGGGGTAAACTAGGTAAATTTCATGATTTTGATGGTTTGAATCAAAGGATAAGGTGCTAATCATGAGAAGGATGGTATCCTCGAAGAGCCTAGGTAGGTTGGTTATGGGATCCTCATCATCACTACTACTACAAACATCAGTTATGTCAAATGTGGAGTTGTCTAAGACTTGACCTATAGATACGGGTAAGCTAAGTTCGACTGTGGATTGTTGAGGAGGATTATTGACCTTTCTAACTAGAGGACTTTGGCCACATATGGTTATACTTAGAGGGGTACATCCAAGGCCAAGATTTCTCATTCGTGTCTCTGGAATGATAGGTATTATAAGCCCATTGTCATTTTGTCCAAGTCTCTGGTTTCTATCATAGCCCATTGTGAGCATCATTTTCAAACCTTTTCTTCTGTCATCCATTGGTAGATTGGTTGCTGGTATATTATCTTGGTATAAGAGATGAGATGGGTCCTCCTCTATGACTTCTCAGTTGAGATCTCCCCAACTTCTGAAGTTGAGATATTCTTCAGGGGATGTTTGATATGTGGAGGCTTCATTTGATTGTGGGTGCCCTTGTGATCTGGGAGATTGTGGTAACTCTCCTACCACAAAAGTGTTTTTGGGAATTGTGTAGTTTCCACAAACATTATCCTGGATGATGACTTTGATATCAGAGATGGTGGGGATGGCAAGAGTGGTGGGTGTCTCTATCATAGAAGTGGAAGAAAGAGTGGTTGGATCAATGTATGGTGTTGATGGGCCTTCATCATTTTTAGGCACTTCAGGGATTTTGTAGTATTTTTCCTCAAGATTCTTGGAGTGGGAGAATGGTTTAGGATCTCCATGGATGGTGACCTCTTGTCCTTCATATGTGAATTTGACACATTGATGGAAAGTTGATGCTACCGCTTGCATTGCATGGATCCATGGATGTCCTAGGAGAATGTTATAAGGCAAGTCGAGGTCCAGGACCTGACAAGTGGTTTCCATGATATTTGGCCCTACTTGAATAGGGATTATGATTGTGCCTTGGGACACTCTTTCCTGATGATCATATGCTTTGATTGTAATACCTTTTCCTTTGTTGATGAAATTCTCTATGATTTTTAACTACTTAATGAGCTTGAGGGAACAAATATTCAAGCCTGCACCTCCATCCACCAAGACTTGCTTGACTTTACTTTTTTGCACTAGAACCTCTAAATGGAGTGCACGGTTATCAGATGGTTGAGCGGGAAATTCTTGATCAGAGAATGTAAGGAGGTTTGGATTGATGATGTTTCTGACCATAGCTTGGAATTGTTCCACATCAAGATCTGTGGGGATGGTGGATGAATCCAATGCTTCCTCAAGGATTTTCTTGTGGGTGGATGAGATTTTTAATAACTCCATGATGAAGATTTGTGTTGGCATTCTTTTTAGCTAATAAAGGAAATTGTAACCATTGGGAACAGATTTTGTATTAGACATGAAAGTTCTATTTGGTTGAGATGATCCTGTGATAGTAACTTTTCTGCCTCTTGTGGTGACACCACAATTAGCTTGAGCTCCTTTGATATTGATTACTACACATTGTTCATCTAGGGAAGTGACGATAGTTTCATACACATGATTCATATTTTTGAAGGTGCCTTTCCCCTTATCAATGTTATTGTTCCCTTTATTGTTATGGTTAGGCATCAAATTCGTGTATATTTTGAGGTTTTGGTTTCCTGTTGGTTGTTCCAAATTTATGATCCTTTGACCAATTAGGTCTTGGACTATGTTCTTTAGCCTCGTGTAATTGTTAGTGGTGTGTCCTTTGATTTTGTGGAAGTCGCAGAGCTGATTTTCGTTGTACCAAGGAGGTTTAACATATGGTTCTTGGTAGTTCTCATAGGTGAGAATCTTGATGAGGTTTTTCATTTATCAGTTTCTTCATGATGACTTTGAGTGGTGTACTTCCACTTGATGGAATTCTTGTTTCACTGGGGCAGTCCCCTTTGAGCGTTGATGTTATTGATCACTTCATTGTTTGGGTGTTGTGTTGTTGTGTTCGCTTGATGATTTTTTTATGATGGTTTTGGATTTGTTGTTGTGGTGTGGGTGTGTTTTTCTGAGGGGCACTAATGAAAACTTGGGCATCAACGACACCATCATTTGTAATATTTTTTTTCTTTCCCATCTACGGGGTTTGTCATTGTAATTGGTGGGTGGGCAATTGTTCTATTGTTTATGATATCAAGTTCATCCTCTAGGTTGTGTCATAAGGGCTCGTTTGATGTTGATTTCCTTGGAAATCAACTGGTCGTATGTGGTGATCCCCTGGACCTTGAGATTGAATGCCAAGAGGCCGTCAAGGTTGGATATGATAGTGCACACTTGTTGTTCCTCGAGCATGACCCATTTACTCTGATTGGCCTTGGATCGCCATCATTGTAGGAATGAAGAAAATGATTCATTCCTACCTTGTTTCATAGCCAATAGTTCTTCAAGACTAACATCCATTGCGATATTGCATGTGTAGTTTTTTATGAATGTGTCTATGATTTCTTGGTGTAGAAACCCAAATTTAATCACTCCCATATGATCGGATTTACCTCTTTATGCATCCATTCATTTGATATTAATTTATTTAATTAATATTACACTTCCCACATAAGGTTCTTAAAGTATTTAATTTAACACTTCAACACTTTATCTGGTACATTTCTCCTCTCTAAATTAAATAAATACACCAATTTATTTAATTTAGTCATTTTAATATTTTTTAATTAAAATCAATTTAAAATTCTTCTTTTCTCTCTCCTTGTCACATCCTCCATAATCCATCTCTAATTTGGATTAATTTAATTAATTCATAATTAGGATATGCATCCTCTTAATCAAGGATTAATGTCACATGCTCCTATATTTGCCACTTGTCTCTAATCTTCCATTAATTATCATAATCAAGTATTTGCACAACTTTAATCAAAGTCATTAGCCACTTTTAGCACCACTTTTTAGTCAATCTTTAAATTTTTCTTTCTTGGCATTGACCCTCTTTCCTATGTGAATTTTTAATTCACTTTTATTCATCCTAGGTCTCTCTCCTCCCCATGTAAATTTTTAATTCACATTTTATCCTTCTAAGGCTTCTAGAATATTTGATTTATCACCTCATGCACATGTGACCAATTCCCACCTTTTTGGAAACCCTCTTTTATCCATTAGATTCTCCTAGAAATGTGAATTTTTAATTCACATTTATTTCTCCAACCACTTTCTCTTTTCCCATGGAGATTTTTGAGGAATTCCAAAATTCTTCAAATGTCATTTTCACTCTCACTTGGGGACAAGAAGTTCCTTTTTGAGGAAATATTCTCTCTCCCCAAGGTACTTCGAAGGTACTTGTCCTTCCTCCACATCATGTACCTCCCTTCCACATCACCTACACATCATCTCAACCCATCTTAGCCCTTCATCTTAGCCTTGTTGGATAAATCTCAACCATTGAATTCTCTAGAGAATTCAAGTTTATGTATAAATACCCCCCCTCTAAAGAATTTCCAACACTTAAGCATTTTGCAACTAAATGTTGCCATTTTGTGCACCCATCTAGCCATCAATTTCATCTATTTGCATTTTCATCCAAGCATATAGTTAAATCTTGCATTCAGCCACATCAAGATCCATCAAAGGAGCATACAAATTAATCTAAAATCAAGGGCCAACCAAGGAGTTTTTGCTGGAAAGAGAAGGTATAACCATTTGTCATCATCTAACACTTTTTCTCTTTGCATTAACAAATTTCTTAGGTTAATCTTGAGGTGTTTCTTTGTGTTTTCCATTACACTTTAGTTGTTTAGAATAGGTAAAAAATTTGGATATCACACTTGGAATGTCTTGATGTCTATAGGTAGGCGAGAGAACCATTCCATGGCGACTACGCCCCTTGGTTGAACTTTTTATGCTAACTTTTTTTACTGCAGAAGGGCGACTGCGCCCTCCTGGTCACTACAGAAAGGCAACTGTGCCCTCCTAGTCACTGTAGAAGGGTGATTGCGCCCTCCTATCAACACTATAGAATGGCGAATACGCCCCAAAACAACACATTTTGAAAGGTAAAACTATCATTTTAGCTTCATTTTTGTTCCTTTTTTTTGTTGTTTTTAGGTACTAACCCCCTAGCATTATTTCTTGCAAGGATATTTGGGTTTTCTCTAAAATTCTGTAGCATATTCTTGTGTAGTTGGCGAAGAATGCGGGATAAGACAATTAACAGTTGCTTGCAAGGCCATCCACTAGCTTAAATTTTTAAAATTATCCTTATTGTTGTCATTAATATAAGAACATAGTCTAATTAGGGGAAGTAATATTCATTGCTTGTTGTGTCTATCTTTTTTTGTTACCCAAAGGGGGCATTAGTTTGTTTTCACTTTCCCCTTGCACTTCGTGTGAGCCTGGGGAGTAGTTGGAAACGATTAGTGCTTTCTTTCTAGTGGGACCTGCTTGGGTATTTCATCACCCCAAGGGATGATTCCAACCACGCATACTAGTGGGGTATATAAAGAGGGGAGAGCAAAAGTTGTATCCCAATCCAGTCACGTTGTAATTGGCAGAGTGTCGAAGCTAGGGTGATACCTAGATAGACGTGAAGAGTTGGTCCGAGCCCTTCAGTATCTCGCTGGGGTTCCTGACTCACGCTTGTGATGGGTTGGTGTCCATGGTTGTGCCTCACGTACCGAGAGTATATCGAGGACTCCCTAGACACCTTGTGCATCCTAGATTAAGACCTCATTGACCATACCATTAACATTAATCATAAGATTGTGTTTGCTTGAAAGTGTTTTCTTGTGAGAAACCAGTAAACTTTTTGACAAATTGGCCTTATTATTATCATTTTAAAGTCCTTTCCATAATCATTTTCATCAAACCAAGTCCTTGTTCACTACAAAAGGGAAACTGCGCCCTCTGATTTACTATAGAAGGGCGATTGTGCCCTTTGATTTACTATAGAAGGGAAACTACACCCTTCTGGTTACTGCGGAGGGGCAAATTTTCCCTCCTGAATAGCCGAAATTGCCTCGTTTGGATCCGTTTAGCCTCTAAACCATCATTTAATCATTCCCAACCTTTATCTCATCATCCCAAGCCTCCATTTTGTTATTCTAAACCTCCAAAAACCTCCATTTGATCATTCTAAACCTCCATTTTATCATTACAAACCTCTGTTTAGCCCCTAAAGCCTTAGTTTAACCATTCTAAATCTCCATTTATTCTCCCCAAACGTCCTCATTCCATCTGCTCATTTTAAATTTTTTGATAATCCATTCAAAAGTCCATATCATCACCTAGTGAACTTGATTCATCAAAATTTTACCATTTACATCACCAAACCCGTACCTCATAAACACCACTCATAATCAAATCACCTTAACCTTGTGTTAAAAAGTGGTTACCCAAATTGACTTTAGCACTTGAATTTAATAATTAGTCATTAACTTCGACCCAAATCAATTTACTTCCATCTTGAGGTGAATTCGGTGTCATAAGTTATCATCCTCAGCCCAAATCAATCCATTTCTATCTTGAGGTGGATTCGGTGCCGTGATCATCCACTTAATCAATCAATGCTCTAGGTCACTAAGGGTAACTTTCTTTGACTAAACTTAGGTTCTCTCACATCTTTCATCATCTAATCATACCCATCCAATCATCCAAATCTATCAAACCCAATCATTTGATCAAATTAGTCACGCTTATCCAATCACTTAATCAATCAAATCACATCTGTTCAATCAACACAATCCTATCAATCTTAACAATCCTATCCAATCAAAATCCAATCCAATCCAATTTATCTAATCAAAATCCGATCTGATCAAAATCCAATCCAATCCAATCTATCCAAAAAAAAATTGATCTAAATCCAAATCCCATCTCATCCCATCAAAATCAAATCTCATCCAATCACAATCAAATCATTTGTCAAAGACATCTTTATAATCCACCCATAGCACATTTGCATGCCCATTCAAACTAGGTCACAAGTTAAGAAACAAATGGCACAACAAAAAGGTCAAAATTCCCAAGAAAACATGTCTCAATACCTTAATAACAATACAAATCCCACCAATGGTGCGAATATTGCTCAAGATCCTAACAACATCCCCCAAGATCCTCATAATGGTACTATTACCCAATTTTCACCTCCGGGCTCAATCACGCAGGATAAATTATGTTTTAGGTGTTCTTGAAGGCCAAATGGGACATTTGCATCAAGGGTTAGGTCATGCATCCGATGCTATTTCACAAGGAATTCTATTTGAAAGCTTCACCACAGTCAGATTTGACATAAAACTCATCAGAGCAGAAAGTCGGCAAGACCCTCCTATTGTCTTGCCGACTATCAATGCATTCTATTTCGGTTGAGTTCTCTAGTTGCCAGGACTTTTGGATTGCCATGAGTTTTATATCTCTCTTCAACCAAGTGATGTCTCACCAAATGTTTGGTACCTTCGGTATAAGTTTTTTATTCGCCGAAGGGTCTGGCCGACACAAGCAGGTCTCGGCGAAAGAAAGGAGTTCATCGTGATGTCTCGGTGACCAAGTTAAGGTCTCAGCGAAAGTTGTGATGTCTCAGTGAGAGGTCTTGCTGACCCATGGGAGTCTCATCGAAAGGAAGGATGTTTGATCTCGGAGGAGCACAGTGATATAATGATGGGGGCTTTGGCATGAGGTCTTCCCAACTTGCTAGTGTCTCACCAAAAGAAATGATTGTCATCGGGGAAAAGAGCCCTTGTTCACTATGAAGTCCCGCCGATCAGCGAAGTCTCATCAAAAGAATGGAGCTCTCGGTGTAATTTTAAGCTTGGGGAGATGTCTCGGTGATGAAGTGGATGTCTCACCGAAAGGTTGTGAGTTCGGTGTGATGTCTTGCCGATGTCTGGTGGTCTCACCGATGGAGGGTGCTTTCGCCGTGAGGTCTTTCCTACAGATGATGAAGCGAGCTCACCGAAGGATTTTCCCTTCGGCATAAGGCCTTGCTGATGGATGTAGGTCTCAGCGAAATCTTGTGCCTTCACTATGACATCTCCCCAACTGAGAATGGGTCTCACCGAAACAGAGTGCTTTCGACGTAAGATGGTGGTCGTTGGGGTGAGGTCCTGTCAACCAAAGAGGGTCTTGGTGAAGGGTTGTGCCTTTGGCAAGAGGTCTCACCAACACATGGGTGTCTCACTGAAGGAGTTGCACTCGCTAACAGAAGGCTTGGTTGGTGTAATGTCTCACTGACTGACGGGGAGTCTCATCGAACGGAATGATCGGAGCTCAAGGTCTTGCCAAAGGGTGAAGGTCTCAATGATGAAAGGGATATCGGTATGACTCTTATGGGCTCGCCATGAGGTCTTCCCGAAAGTGAAAATTCTTGCTGATGGTCTAGATGACAGCCACTATGGATGTCGATATCACTTTTGGGCTCGCTATGAACTCTTGCCGACTGTTTTGAGCTATGTCGATAACTGCTAAAGAGCATAATCGCATCGGTGAGACACGATTAGTGTCTCACCGACATGCGATTCTAATGAAGTGACCTATGACCATCCAGGAATCTACGTGGCACGAGTTCGACCAATTAGAGGGAGCTAAGGATGCACCATGAGCCGTTTGACTATTTGACTCCCCCTGTGAAGAAGATCAACAGAGCATAAGCAACATGAATATACTCTAAGAATAAAGTGATTGATCAGTTCGATATCCAGGAGGTGTCATCGGTAAATAGAAGGGCAGAGACTGCAGGGACAGCTGGGATGTCAACTAGCGAGGGTCAATTGGCATTAATGATAAGAGCTCAAGAGCATTTGAGATAGTTCAGCAAGGAAGTTTGAGGTTGGACACAGAGGCCATGAAATTAATATTGTGGTTGCAAAAGATCAAGGAGGCCATTCCTGGACCAACTCTTCACCGACATGGACAGCGGGGATGCAACATTAACTTCCTTCAAAAGATCTAAGGGCAGATCTTTATGAACTAATATTTTTATAAGCCCAGAGGGGCCGACACACTTTTGTATATAAGGCATTTTTTTACCTCTTTGTAGAGGATTTCTCCTTATGCTTTTTTTAAGTTTTGTGACTTTTACAGTCCTCTCTCAGATTAGCAAACTTTTGTAACTCAATTTTGGAGATGAAATTCAGTAAAGACCTTTATTATTATTGATTTGAAGCTCTTGCCTACTTTCTCTTTGCATTTTTGTGTTCAGTCAGCTGATTAATCAAGCTTTTAGTGAGGTAAATGTTTATTTCCTTCGAGCTTTGTCTAAGATTTTAGAACCTTTATGCAGAAAGCATTTTTTTGTAGGTTACAAATTGTGTCAAAAGATGTAATGAATTTTAGATGTGAAATTAACTTTCCTTCTAGGAATCTTAGCATCAGGACCTGTTTGTGAAACACTTTTGCAAAAATATATACAAAAGTGAGCTGTGCAAATTTATCTTCAGTCATTGCAAGCAAGTGTATGAAGTCTTGTTTCAAATCCAAGTAACGTTTGGTGTATCACCGTAGAATTTAATTTTCATTTTTATGCATTCTCCTTCTCCCTTTTCCTTACATAATCAGTAGTTAAGTGATACCGATACCAAAGGAAGTTGGCCTTCTTCGGAGGTTGACCTCTATCTATAAGTGACCCATAGCTTTAGAGGTCTTCCCATGTTACACTGAGGTGTTGAGCATCAGGCTCAACAAGGGTGCAATTTCAGGTGATAATAGGTACTTCATCACACTCCAACATCAAAAATCAGAACAACTCAGCACACGGTGAAGAGAGTATGGATAATCAACTCGAACTCACACTTGAGGAACATTTTAGTAATCCCACCAATGTACAAATGATTGACCATCTGTTCGAAAAACATGGGGAAAAAATTTTGGCCCACCTAATTGAGAAGGGTGTCAAACCTCCCTTTGGTTTTGACTTATCCAAATATATAGGAGCTCCACATCTAACATACCCCAAGGTTCACAAAATGCACCAGAAGATTCGTACATCCCCAATGTTCCTCCAGTTGAGGGTTGGCATCAACCTGAATTTGGCAATGTTGTTCTTTATCATGTTAACTGCCCCCCACATGCTCCAATCTTAGTTATGGGGGGTCCTCAAGTGTCTGATCCCAATAATCCTTTTGCCTATGGTATGCCACAAAATGTTCCACAACCTGCACCATTAACACTAACAGCACCACCTCTTTTGAATCAACCTCCCATCAACACTGGGGGCACCCCCTTTACCACATCGCTTCCACATCTTGGGGCCACAAATCTACCATCACTTTCATATACATCTCAACAACTTCATCAATCCAATCTTCCACCTCAATTACCTCCACAAGGCACATCCCAACCAAATGTTCCAGTTGGTACCCAACAACCCCCTTTACAGAACGCCTCCACGTTATCTCATTCACCTCATCAGTAACAACCCCTGCATAATGCTTTGGTTTATTCACAACAACCACCATACCAATCGCAAGGCAATCCATCCTGACCTGTCGCTCAAACCATATCCCCACTCCTCGCATCCCTTTTACGTCTGCAGACTCATCCACAACACAACATCCCATTTCGGCCCATACAACAGTTGACATCACAAAAACAACCTCCTCAACACTATTACTATCATAATCAGCAGCAATTTCATCAACAACCACCTTGTGTGGCCTCCCAACAATCACAACAGTACCTTCAACACCAACAAACCAATCCACAACATCCCATCCAAGATCCTCAGTAGCCTACCTCACACTTTTATCAAACAAATCTGTACTATACCACATAGCAACAGCCCTCATATCAACAAAATCCCCTAACATACCAACAAGGGATGTCATCATCCAACTATCAAAATCCGTACCTCAACAATTTGACACTCTCTCAAAAAGATCCTTTATCGTCCTATCATCCATATCTCCCCAACCTGCCACCGGTCAACTCGGATATGTTGGAAATAAAAGTCGCTCTGAAGGATCTTCAAGTTGGGGCTAGCAAGCAATCGTTCAAATTTGAAGACATATGTCTGTATCCATTTGATCCCTCCATTTCATTGATCCCCTTCCCTAAACATTTTGAAATGCCAAAGTTTGAAAAATACAGGTGGAACAAAGATCCTAAGGCTCACTTGTAGGAGTTTTACTCCCAGTGTCAAGAGGTTATGCACAATGACAACTATCTCTTGTGCTTGTTCCCATGAAGCCTAGCAAGCAATGCCCTAGAGTGGTTCATGACCCTCGAAAAAGGGTCCATAAAATCTTTTGCGAACCTATCAGAAAAATTTGTATCCTACTTCTCCTTCAATTTGGAGGACACTGACACCTTAGATCTCGTTAAATAAAAACAATGTGAGGGTGAAATATTTTCTAGTTACCTTCAAAGGTGGTGTGCGTTAGCAAGCCAAATGAAAACCCCTCTAAAAGAGAAGGACATGGTCACTCTCTTTGTGGAGAACTCTCATCCCGACATGGCTCATAACTTTAGGTTACATTATGTCACCACTTTCACAGAGATAGTGGAAAAGGGACCTATCCTTGAACATGCCCTTGTTGCCAAAGGGCACATCAAAATACATAACCATGATAAAGAAAGGTCATTTGGAGACAAGCCATGTTTTTGGAACAAGAACAAGAACGCAGTGAATGACGGTGTGACTGGTACTAAACACATCCAAGTGGCTAATACATCCCAGAGACAACAACCATCCATACCTAACGCCATATTTGTACTACAAGGGGCACCTCGTCCTCCTCAACAGTCAAATTAGAACAACCAGGGGAACACTAAACGCTAGTATGCTCAATTCCAGGAGCCCCTGAGTGTTGTCTTCAATAAATTGTTACAGATCAATTATCCAATCACTTATCTTGTCACCAATCCACTTGACGAATCCAAACCCAAGCCTACATGGTTTAGGGAAAATGAATATTGTGAGTTCCATAAAATCAAAGGACACTCTTTGAATAAGTGTTAGGGTCTGAAAAACTATGTCCAAGATCTCATTGATCGAGGAGATATCAAGGTTGACACCAGTCAAGCTTCATCGTGCAATGCTGAATTGTAGATATATCAAAATGCCTTTCCAAACCATAATCAAGGCACGAGCACCTCTAGCAGCAATCCCCAAGACAACAACACAAATAACGTAAGCTATAAGAATGTACCCCTCAATTACGAGGGTATTATTCATTACATTGAGCAGGTAGAACCCCATGTATCTATGATACATGTCAAAGACAAAGACCCTCAGTATGTTGTTACTACACGACGATCCCACATCACTGTCCCTACAGCCTCTACACCCGCCCAATCAACTCCTGTAAGCTATCAGTACAACATCCTTGATCACTTAGGAAAGACCCCCACTCATATCTCCATCTTGGATTTTCTTAAGTCTTCTCTTGTACACCAAGAAATCCTCAATAGAGCCTTCCAGGAAACCCATGTACCTAATGACATCGACCCCACATGATTCTAAGCTTTGGTAGGACACCTGGCTTTATCTTATCAACTCCACTTCAACCAAAATGACATGCAAAATATAGATGTCAATCATAATCACCCCTTTCATATTGAATTCATGGTTGCTCACCATAAAATAAAAAGGGTCTTGGTAGATAATGGCTCTGCCCTCAATCTGTGTACTCTAAAATTCATAAAACAAGTGGGGTATACTCAAGCAGATTTAAGCAATCAGATCATCACGATCAAGGCCTATGATAATGTAGAAAGGAATTCAGAGGGAATTATTAGTCTTCCTATCCAAGTGGGACCTTTGGTTTAGTACACTACCTATCATGTCCTTGATCTGGACTTTCCGTATAACCTACTCTTTGGCCGCCCATGGATCCACGCTATGCAAGTCATCCCCTCCATGTACCATCAGTGTCTAAAATTCTTGGTCAATGGACAAGAGGTCACCATTCATGTTGACCCCCAAACATTTGAATATTGTTGCACTTTAGAAGCGTCATTTCCCCATTTAGATTATTATCTTAGGGTCAAAATGGGGGCATCCCAATCATCATCCGCTAATCCACTCTCCACCACAACAACCACTCCATCTTCTGCCACTGATCCTACAGTCACAAAAATCCAGATCATTGACAAGGGGTGTGGTGAATACAAAATGCATACTGCTCTTAATGTAGCAACCATGCCGACGTTTCCATATGAATACGGTCAACCTTCACATGCTAATCCAAAGGAAGACAATAAAATCACTTTCAGTGGTAAAAACATCCCTACCACCACTTTTAGGTCCCCTAGTGTCAAGATAGATGCTCCATAAGAGGATATAAGCCAATGGGTTTACCGAGAAGAACCCCAACCAGATCCTCCTCTAAAGGAATATTTTCAGGAAGCATATCCTTGGTCAACTAAGTTTGCAAAGAAGTATAACTACCAAGGTAGGGGCCTAGGTAAAGAAGAACAAGGGTGGTTGCAGCCTATTGATACATCAAAGCTACCAAATAACATAGGCACCGGATACGATAAAAAGTAGAAAGGCCCTGCAACATCGTCTAACACCTCCAATAGTGTCGTTGTGGATGATGGCTCATTGGAAGACATACCAGAGGAGGAATCCATCATATGTGCATATGATGATGTCAATCACACTGATCTATCATCCATGCTCGAATGTTTATCCATCTGTACCATTAGCCTATCCCTTCATCACCTTGAGCTTATTGATTGGGACCTACGTGACAGTACACCTGTCAATATTCCTACAGATACATATTTCAACCTCATGGGATTGGGGGAGGATGAACACTCCAGTCACAAAAATAAGAATACAAAAATTAAAAAGTGGTCATCTAGTGAAAACCTCCCTGAGGAACTTCCTGACCTTGAAAAAGTAAAAATAAAGGACACATCTGATGGCAAAAACCTTGAGGAGGTGCTGAAAGATGGAGATGTTCATCTTCCCCTTGTAGGAAATTAGTTATCTGCTCGATCATCCATTCTAATCAAAGAGACTCAAGAAGTTAATCTAGGTACTACTGAAAATCCTAAGATCACCTATGTAGCCAAGTCACTCTCAGAGCAAGAGTATCCAGTCATCGTGCAGCTACTCCAAGAGGGTATCATTAACTTTGCTTGGTCATATTTAGACATGTCGGGCTCAGACCTTGCATTAGTGGTTCATCATCTAGATGTTCACCCTGATGCCAAGCCTATCAAAGAGAAGCTCTGTAAGATGCATCCACAGGTAGCCTTATTAGTCAAGAAGGAACTCAAGAAATTACTAGATGCAGGATTTATCAGACCAATTGACTACTCTGAGTAGATCTCCAATATAGTACCAATTGCCAAACCAAATGGAGACATTTAGATTTGTACAGACTTCAAAGATCTTAAAAAGTCTTGCCCAAAAGACGACTTCCCTCTACCTAATATTGACATGTTGGTCGACCTCACAGCAAGACATGAGATGTTATCCCTTATGGATGGTTTCTCTGGTTATAATCATATCCGAATTGCAACTGAGGATCAACACAAGACTACCTTCACAACACCTTGGGGTACCCTCTGTTACAACGTTATGCCCTTCGGTCTCAAAAATGCAGGGGTGACATATCAGCATATGATAGTCTTCCATTTTACATCATCCGCTATCATCATGGAGGCATCATGCCCACGAAGCTTGTTAGAAATTCCAGAACCCGCTAACATCCTACCATCCCTAAAAAAGATCTTCGAACGTTGGAACATTACAAGTTACTTACCAAATCCGTGCATCTTCGGTGTTAGGATCGTGAAAATCAGCGGCTTTATAGTCTCTCGGTTGGGTATTAGTTGATCCCGGCGAACCGTGGATATTTTTCGAGTTGAAAATTGGCGGTTCTATTATTCTCCAAAATCTACACCATCATAAAGAGCTCGTTGTCCCGATTCCAACGCTAAATCCTCGAATGGAGCCGAAAAGGAGTATCGCTTGCATCGAAGGCTACTACTTACCAAACCTTTGGGTCAAACCGGATTAGATCAAGATCCGTGAAGTGGAAAATGGCGCTGGTCAAAATCAATGAAAACCGGTGTCATCATCAAGAGCTCGCTTGAGATGATTCGACGGTGTTCGCTTCGCCAAAATCCTAAGACGGACGAGTTATCACGTCAAAGTTGCAGCTGACTTGGTGGACGTGAGGGTACAGAGATGACGTCATCATCCGTATAGCTGACGTCAGCACGTGGTACGAAATCCAGAATGGACCAATCGAATGTCAACACGTGGCAGTCCGTATGATCCGTACATGTCGACGTGGCATGATGATGTGGCAGGTGACGTCAGCAAGGACAGCTAATCATGAGATGACACATGTCATTTCGTATAGTCAGCATTGAAGTGGTGGTCGAGTCAGCACACAGGTGGCAGTACAGTCATCGGTGACGTGGCAGCCTAGTCACAGTCTAGTCAGCGTCCACGTCAGCAGCATCAGCGAATGGTTCTCTGACACGTGGCATCGAGTCAGATCTGAGTCAGCGGACACGTCAGCGTCATTGGCGAATGATTGTAGGACACGTGGCAGATGAGTAGGAAACTGCGTTGACTCTCTCGGCGAATCTTCATTTGACACGAGGCTACTCTTTCTCCGCGCAGTTGTTTAGTTTGTTAAAAAATATTGTCAGGGGATTTGAACCCCCAACGACCTGCCTCCAGATTTAGCGCCTTGCCATTGCACCATTTCTGCGAACCTCAGCCAAATGCGGTGGTCATTTTCCTTTGTTGAATTGTTTGTTTTAATTCAGTTTTAAAAACAAACGGATGGGCGTTGAACCCGTAACCTCACGGGTTACAAAATATATAATCACCGCTATACCACCAACCGCGAACTGTTATGTAAAGGTGTTCGGTTTTTTTTGTTAAGTGTTTTAAGCCGAATGCCCTATAAAAATTAAAACAAACTCCTAATTTTAAATTAAATAAAACAAACTCCCCCAAAATTGTAAAGCCCGAATCAACAAAATAAGGGCTAAAATATTATTTAAGATTATATGGGGGGATTAGAATGTTTTAGGGGATTTATATGAAGGATTTTTCAAGTATTCTTACTATGTAAAGGGGATTATGGGATTTTTGAAAATATGATTTGTAATTTGGAGAGATAAGGTGAATATTTGCAAATCAATTGGTTGAGAGCCAAATTGAGAAAATTTTATGTATAAAAAGGGGTGTAAGAGGAGAGTTGAAATCAAGTTTTTCTTTCAGGTGGTGAAGTCCTAATGCTGAGGTGACACGAAAGAGAGGTGTTGGATATTTTCTGAGCCATTGTTGCATGTCGGAGCCCTGTTATGCTGCCGAACTGATGGTCTTGGTGCATCATTTGTAATCGATTTTGGAGTTAATCGGATCGGTCTCTCTATTGGAGTGGACCCGGAGACGTAGTCACTTTCGTGACGAACTCCGTTATCAATTGTTTGCACTTCTCTTCTTCTCTCTCTTTTGTCTCTCATTTCCTTTCTTTCTGTTATAATCACCTTGTTATTACTTTCATTTTGTTATTTCCTTAAGTTAATTTCATTTTAATTAACTTGAAATAATCATTGTAAAAGCATTGTAAAAGTTAAGCATTTAAATACTGCAATCTAGTCTAGATCCTATACAGATCAAGTTGGTATCAGAGCAAGTTGGTTATTATTGCAGTTATTTGTTTTTTGAATGCTAACGAGATCCAGGATTCAGAAGGGTGAAGGCAAGCTCGAAGACTTTGATCCTGAGATCGGGAAGCGTAGAACATTTCCGAAGATGTCAGTTTCTGGAATGGAGGTTCCTGAAGAAATTAGTGAGCAAGAATTTTGAAAAGCATTCCTCGAGATGAAGGCAAAGGTGGACATTCTTTTTCAGGAGAGACAAGAACGGAAGGAACGTGAAGAAGGTTCATCAAAGCAAGAAGATCGCAAAGACATGAAAAGGAAACATCATGAAGATGGTGACAAGCAACCAGATCATCCCTTTTCTTCTTCTCCTCCCTCTTCTCCTTCCCCTTCTTCTCCATCTTCTCCTCATTTTATTTCTTCTAATCTTTTCAAGAGTGGGTATAAGCCTAAGATCAAACTGGATGTAAAATTTGATTTGCCTAAATATTGTGGAGAACTTAATGCTGAGAAATTGGATGATTGGATTCAACAAATAGAGGTCTACTGTAGAGTCCAAAACCTAATAGATGATGTTGATAGGATCCAATTAGCTACTCTTCGTTTAGGTGGTACAGCTTTAACTTGGTGGGAGAGTAGGTCTAAGGCAGAAGTTTCACAACATGGTAGAGTCAGTTTAACTTGGGCAGAATTTATTAATGCACTTAAGAAGCAGTTTTATCCCCTAGGACATATGCAACAGTTAATGATGGACTGGCAAATGTTTAGGCAAGGGAAAGGTCAAATTGTCCAAGAGTACACCCATGAGTTTAGGAAAAGGGCTATTTCTTTGAATGTTCCTTTGTATACCCAGGATACGTTGTTGAAGTACATAGGAGGTCTACATTCCTACCTTAGGCATTCTATCCTGGTTTTGAACCCTTGTAACTTGGATGAGGTGTCTGTTCAAGCTACACACTTAGAGTCAAGGGGAAAAGGATCTTTTATTGATAATGATGTAAAGAAATCTGTTAAGAATGTAGAGATAAGGAAGGGAAAGAAGGCAGCTACAGTCAAGAAGGATGAGAAGCTTTCTTGTTCTCATTGTGACAGGAAAGGTCATGATGAAGAACATTGTTGGCAGTTGCATCCAGAACTGAAGCCTAAGTGGGCTCAAAGACGTAATCAGAAACAGAAAGGTAAGGAGAAAGCCATGAATGTTGTTATGGATCTTGGTTCAGATTCAGATGATGAGACTAAGATAACAGCGATGGATCTAAAAGGTAAAGCTCCTATTTCTGGTGTTTCTGTTGCTAGTTGTGCTTCTTCATCTACAGTTAATGATTTCTCTGAAGATGTAAAAAGGAATGAGCTTTTTCATTTAAGGGTTGGTGCTAAGAACAGTAAAATTGATGCACTCATAGATAGTGGATCTCAGGTTAATCTAATTTCAGAAAGTATTGTAAAGAACTTGGGATTAAAAACTACACAACATAAGCAACCTTATCCACTAGGCTGGATTTGTGAAAATGATAAGCTGCAAGTAACAAAACAATGCACCTTAAGGTTCACAATTACTAGTAAATTTGTGGATGAAGTTCAGTTTGATGTAGTTCCATTGGATATCTGTGGGATAGTGCTTGGTAGCCCTTATCTTTATGACAAAAAAGCAATCTTCTACAGGCAACAGAATCATTATCATTTGTTTAAAGATGGCATTCAGTATATTGTACATTCTCACAAGATTAAGATTGAACCTTCTTTTGCAAACACAGGACAGTTAAAGAGGGTAATTAATGCAAGTAAAGAGTTAACTCTTATGTCTGTCAGTACAGGTGATTCTACACTTGAACTTGGAGTAGCTAACCAGGGTCAGATGTTGCAGGATACACTTGCAGTACAGCATGAGAAAACGATGCTTGAAAGCATTGATGAATCCTTGGGTAAAAATGTTACTGTTGTGAAGGATCGATATGTTGTTGAATTATTCTCTTTCATTTCTGCATTATTGTTCAGCTTGATGCTAGTCAATTTTTGTTGGTTAGTGGCTACAACATTGGATGTAGATGCTTATGGAAGTGATAAAGTTATGTTTATGTTCAACAATATTGTTGCAGTCTTCATTGTGCTTGTGAGCCAGGTATTCAGATGTACAGAGGATACAGGACAAGTGGGGAGGCCAAGTCCTCACTTAATGTTAAAGTAAATGCCACTTTTGGAGGTCCAAAAGGTCTTCAATGGGGAGGCCTGATCCGATGGACATTTTTCAGTGAAAATTGAAGTGTCTCATTATTCTCCAAAATCTGCACCATCAAAAAGAGCTCAGCGTCCTGATTCCAACGCAACTCGAATGGAGCGAAAAGGAGTCTGTTTGCACGAGTTATGGCCAGTCAAACCTTGGGTCAAACTGGGATCAGACGGCATCCAGGAAGCGGAAAAAATGGCGTCATCAAAAATCAATGAAACTGGCGTCATCGTGAAGAGCTCGTCGAGATGATTCCGATGGTGTTCGTTTCGTCAAAATCCGACATCGGACGCGAGAGTTATCAGCGGTCAAAGTTGCAGTTGACTTGGTGGACAGAGGGTACAGAGATGATGTCATCATCCGTACAGCTGACGTCAGCACGTGGTATGAAATCTAGAATGGACCAATCGAATGTCAACACGTGGCAGTCCGTATGATCCGTACATGTCGACGTGGCATGATGATGTGGCAGGTGACGTCAGCAAGGACAGCTAATCATGAGATGACACGTGTCATTTCGTACAGTCAGCATTGAAGTGGTGGTCGAGTCAGCACACAGGTGGCAGTACAGTCATCGGTGACGTGGCAGCCTAGTCACAGTCCAGTCAGCGTCCACGTCAGCAGCATCAGCGAATGGTTCTCTAACACGTGGCATCGAGTCAGATCTGAGTCAGCGGACACATCAGCGTCATTGGCGAATGATTGCAGGACACGTGGCAGATGAGTAGGAAACTGCGTTGACTCTCCCGGCGAATCTTCGTTTGACACGTGGCTACTCTTTCTCCGCGCAGTTGTTTAGTTTGTTAAAAAATATTGTCGGGGGATTTGAACCCCCAACGACCCGCCTCCAGATTTAGCGCCTTATTGCACCATTTCCGCGAACCTCAGCCAAATGCGGTGGTCGTTTTCCTTTGTTGAATTGTTTGTTTTAATTCAGTTTTAAAAACAAACGGATGGGCGTTGAACCCATAACCTCACGGGTTACAAAATATATAATCACCGCTATACCACCAACCGCGGACTGTTATGTAAAGGTGTTCGGTTTTTTTTGTTAAGTGTTTTAAGCCGAATGCCCTATAAAAATTAAAACAAACTCCTAATTTTAAATTAAATAAAACAAACTCCCCCAAAATTGTAAAGCCCGAATCAACAAAATAAGGGCTAAAATATTATTTAAGATTATATGGGGGGATTAGAATGTTTTAGGGGATTTATATGAAGGATTTTTCAAGTATTCTTACTATGTAAAGGGGATTATGGGATTTTTGAAAATATGATTTGTAATTTGGAGAGATAAGGTGAATATTTGCAAATCAATTGGTTGAGAGCCAAATTGAGAAAATTTTATGTATAAAAAGGGGTGTAAGAGGAGAGTTGAAATCAAGTTTTTCTTTCAGGTGGTGAAGTCCTAATGCTGAGGTGACACGAAAGAGAGGTGTTGGATATTTTCTGAGCCATTGTTGCATGTCGGAGCCCTGTTATGCTGCCGAACTGATGGTCTTGGTGCATCATTTGTAATCGATTTTGGAGTTAATCGGATCGGTCTCTCTATTGGAGTGGACCCGGAGACGTAGTCACTTTCGTGACGAACTCCGTTATCAACTATTTGCACTTCTCTTCTTCTCTCTTTTTGTCTCTCATTTCCTTCCTTTCTGTTATAATCACCTTGTTATTACTTTCATTTTGTTATTTCCTTAAGTTAATTTCATTTTAATTAACTTGAAATAATCATTGTAAAAGCATTGTAAAAGTTAAGCATTTAAATACTGCAATCTAGTCTAGATCCTATACAAATCAATAACAGAGGGTAAATGAGTTGGAATATTGCACAAATGTGTTATAAGACTGCCTAGATGCACTAGAATAGAGGATGAATGCACTGGAAGATTGCACAGATACGCTAAAACAAAGCCTGGATGTGCTGAATTGGGAAAATGTCACAATTTCTTGCAAGTTTTATTTTTTTGATTTTCCAGTTAGAGAATTGGTTGTTTCAAAGGATGTTTTCTGAATCAAGGTTTTCACTTGTAGTGTGTGATGTTTTGTTTGAAATTTTTTTTAAAACACATTGGTAAAACATATCAAACATGTACAACTTAAGGCTATGTAGGACAATATTTACTGGATTCCCACTTGGATTTTACTCTCATTGTGCCTATTTTTAGTGGATGATTAGAAGCTTGACCCCACTGGCTCCCCTTAATGGAACTCACTTCTCAGGGTAGCCAAGCTTCAATACCCATGAATCTCCCATGGAATACTTCTCATCTCTACTAAAAGCCACAAAAATGTGGGATAGCTTCAAAGGTTAGACCTTCTGCACTAGTAAATAGAATAAGGATTTTGGCTTGCTATAACAAAGGGCTCTAGTATAGGAATTTTATTTTTTGGGGGGTCATCCATTCTAAAAGAGACCATTGTTTCCCTTCTTGTTAGAACAATCCTCGTGATACTTGAACTTTCCTCAAGTACCCACACTTATATACCGGTTGGAAATCCCTTGGCTTTAGTGTGTTACCGGTTGGGTTGTTCCCTTGGGTGAGTACTTTTTCCCACAAGGTAGGCCCTCTATGGATAAAACAAAATAAAAATGAATGGGTCTAGCTTTTTGGTCACCTAGTTAAGGGGAGTGCATATGCCTACCATTCATCAAGCACATAAAACATGGTGTTCTTTAACCTTTTAATTAAGCTAGATTCCTATCTTAATCAAAAGAAAGCATTCAAATAACTCCATCCCCTGTGTAAATTATTAGTAGTTGTATAATTTTTTCTTTGACGGGTGTATCACCCACTTGCAAGCTAAAAACAACAATTAGTTCTTGAGATTTTAAGATTTTGCAAATTTAAACAGATATGCTAAAACAATCATCCAATATGCTAAAATATCATTCCACTGCACTAAAATAACTACTCAATGCGCTAAAATAACTCATGTATGCACTACAAGAACTAATGAATGCACTAAAAGAACTAATGGATGTGCTAAAGTATTGACTGAAAGTGTTGAAAGACTCCCTGTATGTGCGAAAGCAATTGCTCAATGCACTAAAAGAAATGATGTATGCACCATAATAGAATTCAAATATGTGTTGTAATAGAAATAAAATGCTTTGAAATATTTTTCATATGCATTGAAAGAACTCATGGTCGCACTAAAACGTCACATCCAGCCTATTCACAAGAAATTTTTTAGAAAATTGTTAAAAATGGGTTGAGCCCCACGGTGGGCACCAATTTATGTGTGTGTGAATTTGTGGGAGTTAATTAATCAATAATAAGACACACAAACACCAATTATACGTATTACATTAAAGATTTGAACCATAAAACTACTCTATTTGCATCAAACAGATCTCTAAAAATGTTCCATTCTTCTCTATACTCAAGGATTTATTAAACCATATTGACTCTCAGATTTGGTATGTGCACTATGGTTGTTAAAATGACAACTTGAAAAACAAGATGCTATATAGAATGCAAGAATCTAAGTCCTACTTGAAACTATGTGATTAAAGCTATGATACTATGATATTAATGTTGTTATGATGAAATGAAGATTATGCTAAGATTATGATGCTAAATGCTATGATAAGAATGTTGTATGAGAGCTAAGATAATAACTAAAATGAAACTATAGCTAAGATATGATTCTAAGTTAGAATGATAAAACAAATCTAAATGCTAAATGCTCCAACTATGAATGCTCCAAATTTCTCCAATACTATTTTTGCATAATAAGTTTGTTGAAAGATGTGATGTTAAATATTGTAGCAAGGGTTTATATTTATAGGATTTTCAAGGCATCCTGTGATGTGGTAGCAATCAACAATGGAGATTCAAACATGATAGATGAATGGTGGAGATGGAAGAATCAAGGAGGATGTTCCCTTGACCAAAGGCAACATGCCAAATGTATGGAGGAATCAAGTGTGCAAGATGGCCAAGTGTCCAACATGTGCCTAAATTCAAATTAGGAATTTAAATATTTCATATTTAAATTACATGTGACATTTGATGAGGTGGCAAGAGGGAAAGTTGTTGACATGTGCTTAAATTTAAATTTGAAATTTAAATTTAATGAAAAGATTATTAATTAAATAAAACAAACTATGTGAATTTGTTTATTTAATTAAAATAGAATAATGTGGTTTTAGATTGAAGAATTAGAAGAGTGGACTATATAAATAAATATGGAATTTATTTATAAGTAGATGAAATAAAATATTTATTAATTAAATAACTGGTATTTAATTAATTGATTGTCTTGATTGATTTTAGGTGTATACACAAGGAGATTGAATGCTTTTGAAAATATTCTGCTGATTAGATTAATTATTTTTTAAATAATAATCATTCAAATTTAAAGATCAATACAACTCAATTGAACTAAAAATTATATAACTAAATATTTCCCTTACCAACTTATAAAAAAATAAAAATCAAAAGCTTTTGTACTTAAAAAAATTTATGATTTTTTTGAAATTAGAATTTAGTTTAATTTTAGAATGTGAAATGATTTGCATGAAAAAATAAGAAAAAAAAATTAGAAATGCTTATTCTAAATCCAAATTTTACAATTTAAAATGAATATGTAATTTTATTAAATTAATTATTTAATATCTAGATAATAAATATTTTATGAATATTAGAAATTAGAATTTGATTTAATTTTAGAATGAAATTTAAGTTTAAGATATTGTGCCTGATTTTATTATTCCTTACTCAAATTTAAACAACAATACAACTTAATTGAACCCAAAAATACAAAAAATATAGGTGTATTCCTCTTGTAAACATATTAAAAAGATTTAAATACAAAAATTATCTATATAAAATATTTTATTATTTTCTTGAAGTTAGAATTTAGTACAATTTTTGAAAATGAAATGATTTTGGTGCAAAGTAAAAAAAATAGAGAAGTTAATTTTATGTATAGATTTTAGTACTTAAATTAGTAAGTGTTGAATTATTTTAAAATGGAATTTAACTTAATTTAATTTAGTTGTATTAGGCAATTAGTACAATTTAACACTAATTATTTTTTGTAATACTTATTATAATCAAAACCCTAACCCTAACCCTAACCTTAACCCTTGCTTTAACTCTAACTCTAAATCTAACCCTAAACATAATAATAAAATTAAAACAAACACTATTTTTAACCCCAACCCTAACTCTAAATATAGCACTTAATTTTATCATATAATTTAAAGTTAAAAATAATTTATATAACATTATTATTAGGTATTTGTTAGGATTAAATTTAAGTTAGGGTTAGGGCTCTTGATTAGTGTTTAGTTAGGCTTAGGGTTAGAGTAGGGTTAAATTAGCATTAGGATAAAGATTAGGGTTATAGAAAAAACTTAGCGTAACCATCAAGTTTAGGGCTAGGAGTCAACTAGGGTTACCTGGTTAGGGTTCAATTTGAGTTAGGGTTAGGGTTAACATTAGGTTTGGGTAAGGGTTCATCTAGGGTTAGGTTTTAATTATGGTTAAGGTTTGGGTTCAATTAATATTATAGTTAGAGTTAAGGTTATCATTAGAAATAGGGTTAGTGTTGGAATTAGAATCATGAATAGGGTTAGAATTATGGTTAGGGTTAGAATTACATGGTTTGGATTAGAATTAAAATTAAGGTTGTAGTTAGGGTTACGGTTAAAATTATGATAAGGGTTAGAATTAGAATTCAATTAGAGTTATGGTTATAATTACAAGATGGGTTAATATACAATTAGGATTTTTTTTTGTAAAAGAGGGGTAAAAACTTTATTGAAACTCAGAAAAAAGATTACAAGCAAATCTTAGAACAATAGCTCTGAGAGAAAAGCATAAGAACAATAGAAGAGCAAGAGCACCAGTCAACCAACTCCACAACCATCCATATCCTGGGTCAAGATCCTCCTTAGATCCAAACAATAATCCTAGGGGAGATGTCTCCATTCCTCAACCCTCCAAACATCAACATGATCTGAAGCCCACTTCGCCAAACAATCAGCAGCCCTATTCCACTCACGTGGAATGTGGACAAAGGACACCATATCCATCCTAGAACTAATTTGCAAAATCTGTTGAACAACTAGAGCAAGCTGCCAATTAACATCCTTCACCTTACGTTCAATCAACAAATTCACAATAAACTGAGAGTTAGATTCACAAATAACCTTACGCCAACCTAGAGTATAAGCACGCTCTAGAGCATAGACAATCACCAATCCCTCCATAAAATTATTAGCTTGCCAACCTTTATAAATAGAAAAGAACACAACTTCACCTAAACAGTCTCTACCCACGCCGCCAATCCCAGCTGGTCCAGGATTACCTCAGGAAGAGCCATCTATGTTAATCTTCAAGATATCCTTAGGAGGAGGAATCCATCTACCCATCCTTTGAACTTTATTTTTCGCACGTCTACCCCTTCTGACACAAGCAGAGGTAGGAGACAAACCTTGAAAACCCATTCTATCAATAATTTCAGCATCCCCTCTATCAAGTGGGAACATCACCTCACATTTAGCTTCCACAGTCTCTTGGATCATTCCCAAAATTCTAGGCCAAACTTGTTGGATTCCTAACCTTTCCCCTCAAAAAATCCTACGATTTCGCTTTAGCCAAATCTGCCAGAGAATAAAGGTAGGTCTAATGCACCAAACAATCTAAAGAAAAGGAGTCAAAATAGGGGGCTTACCTAGACTTCTCCAGAATTCCACCAGGGATGAAGCATGAACACAAGGGTGTTTCCAAACACCCCACCAAAGGTGCCAAAGCTGCAAGGAGAAAGAACATCTAAAGAACAAATGTGAAGAGTCCTCCTCAGCAACACCACACAAAACACATAAGGAAGGTCCATGAAATCCACGCTTCTGAATATTGTCCCAAGTCAAACACCTATTCCAGGCCAAAGTCCACACAAAGCAATTACATTTTGGCCAAGAGAACTTATTCCACACATACTTCCACCAATGGACCTCTTCTCCATTCAATCTGTGAGCTATCAATTCTTGATATCCACTAGCCATAGAAAAAATGCCTTTAGGATTTGGGCGCCAAGCAAGAACACCCTTGTCCTTGAGGGAACTACAGTGTCTAACTGATAAAATAGTATGAAGCTCAGCACAATCTTCCTCCAAACCTACCATAGGCTACTCACACGAGGACTTCCAACTAGCAACCTCCAGCTGACCACAAGGGTGAAAAGATTTAAAATCACTCACCCTTGACCAACCAGCCTCCAAGAAGCATTGACAGAGAGCCAATAAATTAGGAAACTAAGAGATAATGGGAGGAAAACCGTCCCAAGAGTCAGACCAAAAGAGAGCATCAGTTCCCTTCTTACATATCCAAAATAATCCCTCCTTAATCAAAGTAGCCCCTTTCTTGAGAGTCCCCCAAATCACTGATCCACTTCCCACTAGAGGATAACGAGGAACCTCCTCCTTTGGGATCCCAGGAAGATACTTAAGAAGTAGAATTTTAGCCCATAGCTGATCTTGCTCCACATACCATCTCCAATAAAGTTTTGCAGCCAATGCCATCCCAGATAAAGTTGAATGCCTCAAACCCAACCCACCCAATTGTTTAGGGGAGCACACAATATCCCATCTGACCAAGCTCCATTTAGAAGAAGACAAGTTTTCGGCCCATAAAAACTGCCTTGCCAAGGAATCCAATTCCTTAACAAAGCCCATCGGAGCCACCTGAAGCATACATCTATACAAGGGAAGAGCCTGAACCACAGATTTAAGCAACTGAACACGCCCAGCAAAGGAAAGCCATCTATGAGTCCAATGATTAACCTTCACTCAAAATTTGTCTAGAATATACTACCAAGAATCTCTAGGGAGCTTACTAGAAGAGATTGGAATACCCAGATAAGTCAAAGGAAGAGAGCCTATCTGAAACCTCATAATAAGAGAAATTCTCTGTTGAATAGGTCCAGGTGTATTAAAAAAGAAGATGGAGGAATTATCTTCATTAATTAATTGACCAGAAGCAGTGAGATAAACATCCAAAGCCTTACGCAGATTAGTAGCCTCCCTGATAGTAGCCATACCCATCAGGGCAGTATCATCCAAAAATTGTAGGTGTGACTAAGGAGGCAACTCATTACCCCACCTCCACCCCTAGATAACCCCCAACTCAATATTACTTTTCAACAATCTCCCCAACCCTTCAGCAAAAAGAAGAAAGAGATAAGGGGAAAGAGGGTCTCCTTTCCGAAGACCACGAGAAGCTCCAAAAAGCTCAGTGTGCTCCCCATTGATTAAAACAGAGAAGGAGGTAGAAGTTACACAAGTCATAACCCACTGAATCCAGTCCTCAGTAAATCCAAAGGCCCTAAGAATATTCTAAAGAAAGGACCACCAAACTCTATCATAAGCCTTAGCCATATCAAGCTTGATAAACATTGCCTTAGCTTTTGACATAGCCATAGAGTGGATAGTCTCTGTAGCAATAACAACTCCATCCAAAAAAATTCGGTCAGCCACAAAGCCACCTTGCTCCTCAGAGATAAGACATTTAAGTCATTTCTTCAACCTTTCAACAATCACCTTAGAGATAATCTTGTAAATCACATTACAAAGGGCAATGGGATGAAATTGGCTTAACCGATCTGCCCCATCACGTTTTGGGATGAGGGCAAGAAAAGTGGAGTTTAGTGCCCGAAGCATTTCTTTATTCCTCTGAGATTCCTGGACCACCTCTAATAAATCAACCTTAATAATATCCCAAAATTCTTGAAAGAATTCAATTGGAAACCCATTAGGACCCAGAGCTTTCCCTTTCTTCATATGGAAAACAATCTCCTCCAGCTCCTCCAGAGAAACGCAACACATAAGATTATCATTCATTTCTCTAGTAACAAGTTGGGGGATGCAAGAAAGAACCTAAGATTCCTCAACAAAACCCTCTTGAGTGTCCTCCCTAAAAAGAGAAGTAAAATACTACATTGCCTCTCTAGATATCTCCTGTAAGGAGGAAATATGTTCTCCCCTATCATTCACAAGCATTGGAATAGAGTTACCATGCCTTCTCGCCTTCACCAAATTGAAGAAGGTTGTGTTTTTATCCCCCTCTTGAAGCCACTCCACACAAGCTTTCTATTTCCAATAAATTTCTTCACGCATTTCACATTCTTCCAAGATTTTTAAGGCCATAGCCTCTTCCTGAAGCAAGGCTTCTGAAAAACCATTCTCCCTAATTTCCCTGGTTATATTATCTAACTTAGATTGAGCAAGAGCTTTGTCATGAAAAATGTTCCCAAAACAATGGCGATTCCAATACTTAAGCTGATACTTAACATATTGCAATAGCTTGGCAAAAGTATACATAGTTGTGCCATAGGCGGGTCTACCAATCCTCCACCAGTGAGCAACATAGTCCTGTAAAGAGGGATCACGCAACCACATAAGTTGGAACTTGAAAGAAGGAAATCGGGCCACCCGAGCAGAGGACACCACTAACTTAATAGGCCAGTGATCTGAACCCCGCCAATCCAGAATCTCTGAACAAGTAGACCAACCACCACCAACCCAAAAAAAAGAAACTAGAAAGCGATCAAATCTTTCTGCAATGCACTTCTCCCCAATTCTCCGGTTGTTCCAGGTAAACTATCAATTTCTAGGCTTGATATCCACCAAGTTCAAAGCCGATATGTTATCACGAAGTAAAAAAGCAGAAGGTTCCAATCTTGCTATACCACCCTGTTTCTCAGCCAACTCAATAATGGTGTTGAAATCTCCCGCCATAATCCAAGGGTGATAAGGCACCATACTTCGGATAAACCTTAAATGGGACCATAAATATTGCTTACCCAGAAAGTCAGTAGGAGCATAAATGTTGGAGAGGAGGATAGTTTCCCCAGTCTCAATGCTTGTAGCGATCAAAGACATAGAGGATTTAGAAGACATCCACTAGAGAGGGTGAATCCTCAAAGGATTCCAGAGGCAGGCCACACCCCCGGTAGTACCATGAGCACCAATACACTAGCAATCACTGCTACTCCACAACTTAGATGATAGACTAGTCATGATTTCAACAGATAACTTCATCTCCTATAAAAAAAGAAAATTAGGAGAGTGAATTAGCACCAAGTCATGAACAGCTTTTTGTCTAGGGCCACTGTTCAAGCCCCATACATTCCAAGAGAGAATGATCATTTTGGAGGATTAGAAAAGTGGGAGTCGAGAGTTTTGACAGACCTTGACTCCACTAAAGTCTCCCCCATTAGCTTGATTTTCTCAAAATCTTTCTTTCTTCCAATCTTGGAAGGCTTCTCAATAGTCCCTTTCTTCAAGTCTTTCTGAAGAATACCCAATGCAGGAGAAGCCTTGCTTCCTTTTGCTACATCAGGAACAATTTTCAAAGGAGGACTAGTTGTTTCTCCCACCATCAATGGCGTAATAACCATAGACTCAGGTTCCCTAGATGTCCCCAAACTCTGAACTGAGTCCGTTTGCAAGGCCCCCTCTATTTGTGGCATTTGAATGTCCTCTATGGCAATGTCTTCCTGAACCTCCTCCATAACCCTTTGGTCCATTCCAAACATACCAAGGTTCACCTCCTGCAGACTGAGATCATCCAAAACCTCAAACCGGTTAAAGGTATCTCCCTCCTATCTTTCCTTAAATGTTCTCTTATAACCTCGATTCTTATTGCAATCTTTAGCTGGAATAAAACCCTCAGCATCTGCAACCTCACTAGACATAGGTGCTTTACCTTTGTCACCCCTTAGAGGGTTATGAGGGGGTTGAGATGACTGTCTCAGATGGCTTAGATCTTGGGCATCTTCTCTGAAGATGCCCATATTCATGGCAAAGATGACAACAAAATGGCAGTGTTTCATAGTCTAATTGTTGAACCCAAGAATATGAACTCGCCCAAATTTCTAAGGAGTTAGGAAGAGGGTTACTTAAATCTAATTCAACAAAAATGCAAGCAACAGTCATTACCTTTCTTTCCCTTGTTTGTTGAGAGGCACCCACAGGTTTACCCAATAACGCAGCCACATTGTGCAGGATATCATTATGCCAGCACTTAACAGGAAATCTGGGGAGACACACCGAAATAGGAACACGATTTGGTAGTTCCTCTGAAGGATTGAAACTCGCATGCCAAGGTTTCATAAAAAGACCAACTTGATTGTGGAAGTAAGGTCCACCCTCAAAAACTTTGTTCTGATCTGCCATGCAATTGAAAACCACCATGAAGTAGTTGTTAGCTAACAACATAATGTCCATTTCCCCCTCAGGAGACCAAGTCCGCTGCAACCATGACTCCAAAAATTGAAGTGAAACCCTCATTCCCATGAATTTGCAAATCAAGGCATGCTTCAAAAAATATTCAATGTCCTCAGCAATGGATTCTAGCTGAATCACCAAAACGGGTCTCTCCTTAGAGCATTCCAGGCAACCGTTCACCTTCAGAATTTGAGATCCTCCTGTAGGCACAAAACCTCCATCTCCAGCATCATTGGAAAATAAACTATTATCAAACATTCTTGTCTTTTGGTTTGGGGAAGAAACCCCAATAGTAGCATGAAAGTTCAAAGGGTATTTTTCCCCAGAAGTCTCGCTTGGAGCCATAACCATAGGTGAAAGCACACTCTACGAAAACCAAAGAAGACAAAAACCAACAAAAGAAAAGTTGAAACTGCAAACACTGTGAGACAAAAAGTCGGCCCCAACCCCATCCGGCAGCCACAAACCACACCCCGAACACCTAACAAAGCCCAACCCCACACCCAACTCGAAAGCAAGAAGCAAATAAGCCCAAGATCGGGCGCATGCAAGAATGAAAGGCCCCTCATGTAGGCCATAGCCTGCACAAACCAATGCTCTCCATCGCCCTCTCTTTAGTTTTACTCAAATCAATTGATTGAATGTTTGATAACTATCTACAATTAGGATTTAATTAGTGTTTCAATTAGGGTTTATATTTAATTATGGTTAGGTTTCATCTAGGATTAATATTAGCATTCAATAATAGCAGGATTAAAGTTAGGTTAGTTTAGTTTAGGTTTTAATTAGGGATACAATTCAAATCAAGGTTATCATAAGAATTAAGATTATGAATAGGGTTAGAATTATGGATAGGGTTAGAATTAAATAACTAATGTTATAGTTAGTGTTAGTGTTAGAAGTAGGATAAAGGTTAGGATTATAATTATAGATTTTAAATTAACCCTAACCCTTACCCTAACTCTAACTCTAATCTTAACCATAACCCTAACCCTATCTCCTAATTCTAAATCCATCTATAACCCTAACCCTATCCTTGCCCCCAATCCTAATTCTATATGTAGATGTGAAGTTGAAACTAACCCTAATTATATCTCTAACAGGTATGTGCAGGATCATCATGGAAAAAATAGGCCCTTAAGTGGCAAAAAATTTAGAAAAATCAAAGTTAGGCAACTTGACGTAAAAATTTGAATAAGTTATCTATATTGTTTCAAACATATGGAAGAATAGAATCTATAGCAAATTGAATGTAGTTTCTAAACTACTAGGTTTTCTTTTTTTTTAAAATCTATTTGGTGAAAATTTGAAATTTCAATGCAGTAGTACTTAAATTTGAGGGAGAAAATAAGAAGTAGGTTTTTGGCTAACCACCCTAACCACCATAAAATGATTTTTTTTTTATAATATTTTAGATATAAGTATAGGACTCATGTCTTGATGTGATGCATATTTTTTTATAATTTTTTTCAAGAAATAATTAATTATGAATTTTTTTTTACATCTTTTAAAAAATATAAAAACTCGTATGTCTGACCACCTTAACTTGGTTGAAACTTCATGAAATTCATTTTTTTTACTTTTTTAATCCTATAGTATGTGAAGCATAGAATGTGACACATGTTTCAAATTCAAAAAATGTGATACTGTTTGAAAGCTATAGATGTTTTTCAATCAGCCTATCAATTAGGACTTTAGTCGTAATTCAATTAGAAAATGAATAATAATTATTTATTAAAGTCAAAGTAGAGCATAATTTATATTGGTGGAAAGCTAAGAATCTCCTTTAAAAACTCTTTTTATTTCATCAATTTTGGGTAAAAAAAAGTTGTCAGCCACATACCCTACACATACCCATCATATTGCCACTTTTTGGCCCATCATGATCTTGCACATACCCTAACCCTAATTATATCTATATCTACAGTCACAGCAAGGATGAAAAAAACTTGTGTCAAGTTTTTGGAACTACATTTAAAATGATGATTAGATGGCGGTACTTGTGAGCAACAAACTGATGTCCAAAAATTGAGGAGGCATAGAGGTAACACCAAATATTACATTTTCTTTGTATGGAAACCATTCCAAACAATCATTAGTGGCAGTGTAACGCTTATTATGCAAATGGTGTTATATATGGTTTTTGATTTGGCTAAATACATATTTTATGTCTGCTCTCACTCGCCTATAGCTTTCTATATAGGTTTGGCATTAGTTTTATCTGTTTAAATTGAATTTACTTTAAAAATGATTCAATCATGTTTCAAAATGGTTTTGTTTGTTGCAGACAAAAGAGAACAAAAATCTAACAATTGAATCACTCTTTGTTTGTTTGTGTAATACCCCTTCTCTTACTGTTTGGATTTATTATTTTTCTATGCTTGGTTTGTTACTTCGTGACTATGATTGTACTCCTTATGGTTTGGTTTGATGGTACTGTTATTGTTTGGCTTGGTGGTTTGACTAGTAGACTTTGGTGTTTATGCTTATACATTTGAGGACATGATTATTGATATGACATTATGGTTGATGATGTTAGTTGATTTTCAAAATTATGTTATGATGCAGTGATTTAATAAATTATGTTATGAAATGATCTGTTAGTTTAGAAATGTTATTTTATCAGTTATATTATATTTTTAAAATAGATGTGATAAAAGGATAGTGTAGCATCACTCGTTCGCGAGTGCCCTGCTACACTGCAATTCCTTCTCACAATGTTATGCTCTGATTTTATATAAATGTATGCACATGTACACGACTTGGTTTGTATGCAGGGATTGCAGGTACAGAGTCTCGATTCCACCTGCTTTGGCAAGACAGGGTGAGCACTAATAACCCAATGGTATAATGTTGAAACAGAGATGACAATGAAGTCATCATGTCCCATGTTGTCAAACTGTCGGATTGAATGGTATTGTACGTTCTTGTAGTTGTCGTTCTTTGTGGTTCGTGTTTGTGTCTTGTCGTATTTTATTGAAGTTGGTATTTTATAAGTTGTATTTTATTTAATTAAATGATGGTAATAATTGTTTATTATAATGTTAGATTAAATTGTATTTAAAATATTTAAATTTTTTATTTATTTTAAAAAGACATGTGTTACTAAATGTTAATTAAATATTAAATTGTGTTTTGTTATTTTGATTAATTATCTTGTTGAGGATAATTATTAAAATAAATGATTTAAATAAATTAAATAATGTGCTTTGCAAGTAAAGTTGTAAAAACATAAATTAAAACAAAAAGAATTGAAGAATAGAAAAATAAATAAATAAAAGAATAGAAAAAGATGAAAGAACGAATGAGATTTGAGAGTTGACTGAAAAGCTTGTTTTTAAATAAATAATTTCTTTTATTTTGGATATTTAGAGCTTTTAGAGTGCAAGGGCAATATCTTTTATTTAATTGAAAATTTTGTGAGTTTTTCACACACAAAGGATTATTGAGAGAGAAGTGGCATAAAATAATTGTTTTGTACTATTGAATCTTGGGAAGTTTTTTTTTTGGGAAAGATAATTTCATTCTTTTGCTTGCTATATTTTGAGGAGAGTTTTAGAAAGGGATTTTCAATATTTTGCTGGTGTTATTCTGGAGAGGAGATTTCAAAGCAGGAACGAGAAGCTCTTCGTAGAGGCCATCGGGATCAAGCAAGCTTTACCAGATTCTTGAGAGCACAGGACTCCAGGTTCCACCCTCTCCTCTTGATTGTTTTTGAATCTGTAAAAAGAATAGAAATGTGTTTTGAATCAATCTATGCTTGTAAAAGAAAATATGTTTGAGAATTAGATAAAAATGATTTCTCTGAGAAAAGAAAATAAATAAATAATTAGGTCTTCTTTAAAAGAAAATTCTTTTAGAAATTTGAAATCGTTTATATTACAAACAAACAGAAAGGAATTCCGTTGAATTTCATTTGAATATGCCCAATTTCTCTCTATTACTTTACTGTGGAAAAAGATCAATCTTTTTATTTTAATGGATTTGAAATATTCTATAATCATATATATGCATATATCTCAAATGTGTGATTTTTTGTGTTTACATAGAAAATAGTGTTTCTCCTTTTAAATATATATATATATATATATATATATATATATATATATATATATATATATATATATATATATATATATATATATATATATATATATATATATATATATATATATATATATATATATATGATATACATGTATATATTATATATACATATATATATATATATATATATATATATATATATATATATATATATTATTTATCTTAAATTAAAAATCTGTGTGTTTAAAGTAGTTGAAAATTTGTTTTTTTTTCTGAAAACGAAATTATGGCCAACTGTCATTGGTGTCCGTGCCTGTAAAGGACGGAATTGCAATTTTTTATAGAATAAAAATTTGTTTCATTTTAAAAAATATATAATATAAAGAAAATATTTTTTTTTTGGGGGTTCGGGGGAGGGATAGCCATAGCCATACCCCCTCCCTGCACCCCCCTATCGCGCTTGTACTGCACGCAATAGTCTTAGAGTGCTGAGCGCAACAGTCTTAATGACTGTTGCACGCAGCAGTCAATAGGACTGCTGCGGGCAGCCTATAGGCCGTCGGTCTGGGTACATGGTATTAAGTTTTGTTTTTATTTTTTTTATTTATATATATATATACTCGCGTGGGAATTATTTTATTTAATATTTTAATTAATTTTATATATATAGTGTATTTATTTTAATAATTTTTTTAAAATAGTTGTTTATATATTTTATATATATATATATATATACACGGCATTAGTTTACCAGTTATTTATTGGTTAAATAATTTAAATAGAAAATTAGCTTTATCCCTTGTTGCACATGTATATGTATACACATATTGAGACAATTATTCTTTTTATATTTGTAAATCAGAATCTTATTTCTTTGTATTGGTCAACATTTGGGAAATTATTTTAATTGATTAATTGAGAATGAATTGGAATTAACAGTGCAACTTTGTAAAATTAATTTGAGTGTTTCTTTTCCTTTATGGATTTTGTCTTGGCTTTTATATCAATGTGGGAATCCCGTGGTAGTTTGTGAAACTTTGTTCCAGAGGCATGATTTAATCTTTTAATGTTATCCTCGTTTTGGTTATACTTTTGGAGTTGAAATTTATTGGTATTATGCTTGGAAGGGTTGTACGGGTTGTTGAGTTTTGTTTATGAATTATCGCGAGATGAGTTATGCCTCGCGTGGCTTGGTTTGAGTTATGTGCTTTATATTTTTGAGTACAACACTTGCCTGGTTTTGATTTATGTTAGGGGTCTTAGGGAGAGTGGCTCTTCGTGGGGGTCGGCACCTCGAAAGGAGGAAGAGCTTAGGATAACCCACGTAAGAGTAGTTAAATAAGTGATAACCTAAACAATAGAATTTAGGGGGATGGGTAGTAAAACACACAAGATAATAAATATTGGATTCCTCGTCTATGCATTAGGGCTATCGTAGACTAATGATAGACTAAGAAGGCCGTGGTCAGAAAAGTCGTAAGCTTGTCCCCATGAGAGGTTATCGGCTCTGCATGAGCTACCCTATGGTGTCGGCACCTCGAGTAGGAGGAAGGGCCAGGAGATCCATAGATGGGTGTCGGCGCCTCAGTTGGATGAAGGGCCAGGATATCCCATGAGAGCCATATGCGATGACACTCTCTAGTAGACACCCTTGTGCATTGTTTCTTGTTGCCTCTGGAAATTTGTATTCTATATGTTGTTTCAGATTCTTTGGAAATGATTTATGAATGTTCTTTGGTGACTTGTTAATTGTTATTGCTTTGGTTTATCGTGATGAGTCTCCTAGATTTAGTCTTATTATATTGACTCGTGAATGTTGTGGATTATGTCATTGTAAACTTTGTGTTTTTATTTGTATTTGTACTATGTTGTTCATGGAGTTGGTTTGACAATCATGGTCGAGTTAACTTCCTTGTCACCTCTGAGCACGAGGGCTGAGTTATTTATAATTCACATGGTTGGGTGGAACGTGCTCCGCACCCATTGGATTCCCCATCAGCATTCTATCTTCTCAGCATTTCCACAATTGGAGTTGTACCAGTGTTCCTTTGTAATTCAGATTTTATTGTACTTTGTATCATCCCACATGTTGGGAAATTTATTGTAATTCATTTATCAAGAGCTTGTAATGTAATGAAATAAACAATGATGTAATAGTTAGGATCCTTTGTAACATTATCATATGAGATTCATTATGATTGTAATTTGTGATGTAGCAATACTCTCACTCTTGGTTTATGGATGTACTCTTATTCGTGGTTATTATTATATTAATGGATATGTTGTTTATATTTATCTTTTACTTTTGTTATTAGTTGTTGTGATTTAACCTCACGTGCCCCAGAGAACTAAGTGTGATAATGTAATGTAATGTACAATGTGATTATGGTTTAATGTTTATTGCATGTTTAATTGTATTGTTTTAAAAAAAATTGGTTGCAATGTTTGTTCTCTGGGGTTTGCACGACGGGCGTTATAGTTTGTTTGTAGTCAAAAAAGAAATGTGGGGCATGGAATTCATGCAACACAAGAAGACTTCGATAGTGTATTCCTTGAAATTCATCCATGGCAGCCTGACTAGAACATCAAGGGTTAGATAATTCACGAGATGGAGATCCTAAAGAAAGATGGCTCTCCCCTTGTCGTTAAATGCCACGGGATATTCAATGAAGGGCAAAGGGATCTTGAAGAGGACAAACTCGCCCTTTGTTATTAAATGTTTTGTTGTTATAGAGAATAGCACAAGAAATAATCCCAGACAATTTTGCATGATCGACTGATGCGCCTATTTACTTGTTTGTATAAGTCTTGAGGTCCCATGTTCGATTCACAACACACCCTATCTTTTTCTTTATAACCAGTGATATTCATCTTACCTTTTTTATTTTTTTTGGAGTTCAAAAATACAATAAGAATAAAATGTGATGGAATTAACTCTCTATGTGACAGTATAGACATAAAACACATAATAATCACCTTTGGGTTTTTGTTGGCCTTTTTTGTTTCATTTTTTTTTTTTTGGCTTAACAGTGGTATGTCTTTTGGTTCAATGGATTCTTTTCCGTACTTAGAGAAATTTTGCAAATATTTTGGACCGCGTATGCATAGTTACTTCATGTTTTGAAAGTTTTAAATTATGAGTTGTTGTAGAGAAATTTGTGCATATTTTTTTTTCATTTTGGTCCTTTTCACTGTAGGAGTTCTTGGATCAATGTAAAGCAATGGTGTTCGTCATATTTTTCTGTAGAATTCTTGAACTTAATGCTCACATGAGGATAAATTAATTTTGATATTTTTTTTTTTCTAAGGAGATCTATGTACAAAGCTCTAGAAAGTTATGGGAAAATAGAAGAATTCACTATTAAAGTTTCAACAATGATCTTTCAGGGAGGGAAAGCAAAATGCAATTATTTTGATCTTATTCAATGTCTAGTAAAAGAAAGTATGATTCAGTAAGTATTGATCATTATTTGTTATATTTGAAAGCTAAAATGTTTCTCTTTCATATCTACTGATTATCTTTTCAGGTTTTTCCAACTGTAGGGAAAAAAAGGATCAAACTAAAATTTTAGTCTGTGTTGTTGTTATCACGCATTTAGCTTAAATTTAATTCATGTTTACAATGTAATAAATGTGTGGATTAGGTTTATACTAAAGATAATAACCCACAAAAAATCCCAATTCCAATATTTGCTCATATGTAGCTCCATACCTAAATTTTTAAGCTACTATAGAAAATTTTGTTAAAATGAAATTGGTCTCGTAATTTTGTTTAAAATTGCTGAAATATAGAGTGTTTTAAAAATACATCCATTTATTTTCTTGCATACATACCCACTTCTCAATGTAGAAATCGTTTGTCAAACTCATTGAATTCATATATAGAACTACCAAAAATGAATTATAATTGTTCCTTGACTATTTTCTCACATTTCAAATCTACCAAAACAATCCTAAACATCAAAATATATGGCTTAATCAAACAGATGAAACAAAATCAAAAGGTCAAGCATTGAATCTAAAATATATAATGCTAATTTATTTCTTCTCTATTCCTCTAATCTCTATAGCAAATCAAGAAATATGAGCACAACACTCTTCCAATTCTAACTATTTCAACCAAATTTCATTAAACCCCAGCTTAAATCCACATAATCAAACTTTAGCTCTCACCAATTCTCAAATCGTAAATAAAAATTGCATAGTTGTTAAACATTAAATACAAAAATTCATCAACTATATATAAATTTCAATTTTTGATGTTGTGGGTTTTTTATTTCAATTACAGTGGTTGCTCATCTTTTGAATTTTTCATTTTAATTGTCTAGTCTGAGTTTTTCTTTAAATATCTATATTTGGTGCAATCTTTGTAAAACTGTGTTTTTTCTTTTTCAATGTGGGCCAACATAATAGTAGCAATTATTTTAGAAAATCTATATAACATTTCTTTTATATGTAAGAAATTGATTTAACAAAAAGTACAATTGATTAAAAATAACAATGATTTTCTAATATATTTTAGATTATTTCAATATTAGAAAAAAAATAGGTGTTATATCTTTTTTTAGAAGTTTATTTCCAAGAGATCATGCTTTTGAAAATATTTTGCTGATTAGATTAATTATTTTTTAAATAATTAATCATTCATTTGAACTTAAAGATCAATGTACAACTCAATTGAACTAAGAAAATCTATAACTAAATATTTCCCTTACCAACTTATAAAAATGAAAAATGAAAAGCTTTTGTACTTAAAAAAATTATGATTTTTTTGAAATTAGAATTTAGTTTAATTTTAGAATGTGAAATGATTTGCATGAAAAAATAAGAAAAATAAAATGGAAAGGTTTCTTCTATATCCAAATTTTACAATTTAAAATGAATATGTAATTTTATTAAATTAATTATTTAATATCTAGATAATAAATATTTTATGAATTTTTGAAATTAGAATTTAATTCAATTTTAGAATGAAATTTAAGTTTAAGATATTGTGCTTGATTTTATTATTCATTACTCAAATTTAAACAACAATACAGTGGAGATGTCTTTAAGGTTTTGGGCATTTATGACTCTGCCAAGGTGATCTCCCATGTGATTATTGGGAAAAAGAGAAAGGATATTGTGTCTATTGATGATACTACTACTGTGGGTAAGTTGTCAGATGTGGAGTGTGTTGGTGAGTGAGGGTGGTGTGAAAGGTAGTGTTTTGAGTGGTGAAGTAAAAACTGGTGGGTCGAGGGTTAGAACTAGAAATAGAGTGAAAGCTCAGGGCAGGGCCTCTAGTATAGGGGTGTCTGATATTGTGGATGTTGTGCAGAAGGTGGTTGCACAGATACTAATCAATATGTAGTGATGTTGGTTGGTTGCCCTCTTTTTGGCTACTTTTTGGCTATTGGTTCGCTGCAATTGGGTTGATTGCTATGTAATGTTGTTTTCTTGTTTTTTTAGCTTCTTTTTTTTGTAAAGGGTTTCAGGCCCCTTCATAACCCATTTTTTACCTCTACTCAAAACAATACAACTTAATTGAACCCAAAAATATAAAAAATGTAGGTGTATTCCTCTTGTAAACATATTAAAAAGATTTAAATAAAAAAATTGTCTATGTATAATATTTTATTATTTTCTCGAAGTTAGAATTTAGTACAATTTTTTAAAATGAAATGATTTGGGTGCAAAGTAAAAAAAGTAGAGAAGTTAATTTTATGTATAGATTTTAGTACTTGAATTAGTAAGTGTTGAATTATTCTAAAATGGAATTTAATTTAATTTAATTTAATTTAGTTGTATTAGATAATTAGTATAATTTAACACTAATTATTTTTTGTAATACTTATTATAACCCTAACCCTAACCCTAGCCTTAACCCTTACTTTAACTCTAACTCTAAATCTAACCCTAAACATAATAATAAAATTAAAACAAACACTATTTTTAACCTCAACCCTAACTCTAAATATAGCACTTAATTTTATCATATAATTTAAAATTAAAAATAATTTATATAACATTATTATTAGGTATTTATTAGGATTAAATTTAAATTAGGGTTAGGGTTATAGTAGGGTTAAATTAGGGTTAGGGTAAAGATTAGGGTTATAGAAAAAACTTAGGGTAACCATTAGGTTTAGGGTAATGAGTCAACTAGGGTTAGGGTTAGGGTTCAATCAGAGTTAGGGTTAGGGTTAACATTAGGTTTGGGTAAGGGTTAATCTAGGGTTAGGTTTTAATTATGGTTAAGGTTTGGGTTCAATTAATATTATAGTTAGAGTTATGGTTACCATTAGAAATAGGGTTAGTGTTAGAATTAGAATCATGAATAGGGTTAGAATTATGGTTAGGGTTAGAATTATATGGTTAGGATTAGAATTAAAATTAAGGTTATAGTTAGGGTCAGATTTACTATTAGAATTAGGATAAGGGTTAGAATTAGAATTCAATTAGAGTTATTATTATAATTACAAGATGGGTTAATATGTACAATTAGGATTTAATTAGTGTTTCAATTAGGGTTTATATTTAATTATGGTTAAGTTTCAACTAGGATTAAGATTAGCATTCAATAATAGTAGGATTAAAATTCTAAGGTTAATTTAGTTTAGGTTATAATTAGGGCTACAATTAGGATCAAGGTTGTCATAATAATTAAGATTATGAATAGGGTTAGAATCATGATAGGGTTAGAATTATAATTGACATTATAGTTAGGGTTAGCATTAGAAGTAGGATAAAGGTTAGGGTTATAATTATAGTTTTTAAATTAACCATAACCCTAAATCTAGCTCTAACATTAACCATAACCCTAACACACAATAATTCTAACTCTAACTGTAACTCTAGTTCTAAATCTAACCATAACCCTAACCCTAACCCTATCTCCTAATTCTAAATCCATCTTTGACCCTAACCCTATCCTTTCCCTTAATCCTAATTCTATATGTATATGTGAACTTGAAACTAACCCTAATTATATCTCTAACCCTAAACCTAATATTAACCCTAACCCTAACCTTGACCTCAATTCTAACCTTAATTCTAATCCTAACCCTAACCCTAATTCTATCTCTCAAACTAACTCTAACCCTAATCCAAACTTTAACCCTAACTTAAACCCTAACTCTAATTCTAACCCTAATACTAATGATAACCCTAATTCTATCTCTAATCATAATCCTCATCCTAATCCCAATGTTGAACCTAACCTTATAACCCAAACTATAATCATCACTCTAATTATAACCATAATATTAACTCTCACCCCAACCATAAACCTAATTCTACATCTAATTATAACCTTGAACATAATCATAACCATAATCCTAACCCTAACCATAATCCCTCATCCTATTTTTATCTCTAACCCTATTTGTATCCCTAATGTCTAACCCTATCCCAAGTACTAATACTAAAAATAACCCCTTGACCCTAATGTTAGTTGTATTTCTAACCCTAACCATACATCTAATCCTAATTGTAATCATAGTCCTAACCCTTATGCTAATTCCAACCCTAGCCCTAACCCTAACCAAATAAAAATTGATAGCCACTATATCCTAACTCTAACCCTAATAAATAATCAAATCATCACAGTATTTTCAATTTCTAACTCTAACCCTAATCTCTAATACTAACCCTAATGTTAACCATACCATAGAATTAAACTTTATCCCATACACCAATTGAACCCTAACCCTAAGCATAATTAAATCTTAACCATAATTAAACGCTAATCATCATTAATTAAAACCCAATCTAACCCTAACCCTAAAAGGGTTAGGTTAGGGTTAGAGTTATTAATGTCTTCTATCTCTAAACCCTAACCCTAACCTTAATCGTACCCTTGATCCTAATTTCATTTCTAAACCTAACCCTAACCCTAATTGTGATCATAGCCCCAACCAATGTTCTAATTCTACCTCTAATCATAACTCTAACCCTAACCATA
>VDFB02361053.1:0-33835 GCA_007258455.2 Sequoia sempervirens
GAGGGACAAATCAAGCATCATATGCTAGTGTCATTTGGGCCACTACCTATCCTTGATCATATTCCCAAGGCTCATCAACCAACTATCTAAAGCTCTCTACTACCTCAGGAACTAGGATAGTCTATCCCCATGTGGGAACCTCTCCCGTTGATCTCACAAAAATGGCCATATATGCATCATCTAGCCTATCCTAGACATCTCTGAACTGTCGGGTTAGCTTGTTTGGTAGATATCTCTCAATAATATGTTGCTCTTGACCTTACATGTATTGGGTCTACCTAGTAAAGTATAGTTGTTGAACATCATCAAACCATTGCGACATCTATAACCATGGGCACCAGTAGAAGACTGTCATATCATCTATCACCCATCACCAATATAGAAGCCCAATCTGTCTAGTGTGTCTCAGGGTAATGACACCTTTGTATCTCCAAATGACGAGATCATTTGGCTCCATGTCCACCATACAAACAATAGGATGGAGCACAACGATGTGCTCCCACACCCAAATATATGGTAGAGTCACCCCTGTACCAATGACTCTCACGTCGCAATAAACAAAATCATGAAAATCATGATATAGGGAGGCTAGCAGCATTTTCCCCCACACAAAAAGTGTCCTATATAGGATCTGATGCCATGCTAGGCCCCATCCTGGGCTGAATCCTCTACTACATCTGTCTGGAGCCACCAGACCTTAAATGATGGTTGTGATGATCAATCTGAAGGTCAACACATGACCTTTGTATGACTCAAGGTTTATTTGTGATATAACCAAAGTAATATGATCCATCTCCATAACCTCAAGGCAGGTGTCAAACCCTTCATCGGTATCCTAGATCACACAATCTCCATGAATTGGAAAACAAAGTATTTGCCAAACATCCTCTAGATTCATTGTCATCTCACATGTCAGAAGGTGGAAAGACAAAGTCTCATTGTGTCATCTCTCGCACAGAGCCATCATCATCACTAGATGTGTCAAAATGATATGAGCATATGCAATATACAAAAGTTCAATCTCTCCCATGTGCCCTTGGCATAACTCTGACAAATTTCCTAGTCTCGATAACACAATGGGCTTGTGCTCCTGCAACATCAGCAGTGAGAAGACCTCCTACACCCACGAAGAGCACGACATCAAGAAATCAAGGAAATTTGACTTAATTTAAAATTTACAACTCAAAAATCACAAAATTGTCGTTGTTTTCAATAGTGTCGTCCTCTTTAAATTTCAAATTGTGACACTATAAACATTTAAAATTACAAATTGAAGAATGTGTCACCAAATAAGCAACCGTCATGATTTAATCTTTGGAAAACCCTAACCCTAATTTCTAAATCGGCAAGTGCATCTCCATACAAGTATGCACCACCATTTAAAATTAGAAACCCTAATTTTAAATCGTGAATAGCATCGCCATATGAATATGTGTTGCTATAATTCATTTGGGCATTGTCGATTTCAATTTGGGCATTGCTATATAGCGACGCAGCCAAACATTAAATTTCAAAGCATCATAAATGCATCAAAAATTCAAATTTCAAATCAAGTTTGGAGTTACATTTTGGTGGTCCTGCACCTGGAAGCTGTTGGAACTCTCGAACTCGATCAAAGATGTGCCTAGGAATCTCTCGGCATGCCATTTTGTTAGAGGTTCAAAGCTCAAAATAGCAAGAATCTCTTAAGTGTGAATGCACAAATGAATTTAAATTGACCCTTCTTAGCTTATATAAGTTAGAAAATTAGGGTTTTTTTGGCCCTAATTTAACTTTGAAGATAGGGTTCAACATTGAATTTTCACCATTTTTTCCAATTTGGACCTAATTTTGCATTGTTTTTTTGCATTTTTGGCATAATTCTTACATCCTAGAGCCTTTCTAGACCCTCAGAGTAGATTTTAGCCTTTATCAAGAAATCAACCCAAAATTCAAAAAATTTGCTCGATTTCTCAAGGGGGTAGGGAATTAGCTTTATCCTTCAGCAGTGGGGCATCTAAAATCATCAAAAAAAAATTATTTTTTGATTTAAGCAACAATTTTGATCTGAAAAAGCATTATTCTTTGAACCGAAGCAATGGGTACCTTGCTTCAAAGAGGGGAAAATGTAGACACTGAAAAATGTCCCCTAAGCAATATCATGCACTCTAAATGGATTTACTAACATCATTTTCACTCAAAATTGATCTTATTTTCACTTAATTAGTTAAATTAGCCTAGCTATTTAATTAATTGCATCATTTTCATCCATTAGCCTAATTAATTTAATCAGATTAATTCATCCCCCCTTCACGCTAACATTTCATCTCATTAAATTAAGTATATCAAAATATTTAATTTAATCTCCTAAGTCATCTTATTTAATTAAATAAACCTAAGTTATTTAATTAAATATCATTCCATATCTTCCCCATTCATTAAATGAATTAATGTAATGAATATCACTTTAATTCTTCAATTCCCCTAATTGCATGATTAAACCTTGTTTACTTAGCAATTAAGTTAACCTTTCCTCCAAGCATATGGAATATTCCCATGGAATATTCCTTATCCCCTTTTTTGCACAAATAAAAAATTGTTTTAATGTACAAATTTCCTTTTTCCTCACCCATAGGAATATTCTTATTCCTCCATCATATGTGCAAGTTAACTCAAAACTTCATGTGCAAGCTAACTTGTGACATTTTGAACAAGTCACCTTTGACTTGTGTGAGCAGGTCAAAAGTGTTTGTTTGAAGAAATTGTGAAGCCTTGATTAAAATTATATCATGCATTATCATCTGTTGATGAGAATCCATGATTCATGCCTCTCCTTCCTTTCATCTTTGACAGTTGATTGATGTTTTTTAATCTCAACCCTTCATTCCTCATTTTCTCTCCTATAAATAGGTCACTATTTGGAGACAAATGGATCCATCTTTGAAAATTGCAAACTTGTGTTGTTGAATCTCATATGGACTTACACACATATTTACTCACTTTTATCTTATCTTAGTTAACTTTAATTTCATAATGGCTTAGAACATCCATTAATGGCTTCCATGCATCCATCTTAGTTTGTATATGAATTAGGGGTTCCATCTTTTAGCATAGCTTTAGCTTAGATTAGCTTAGCAATAGCATAATTAGATCATTTTTAGTATAAAATCATGGTTACTTAGCTTGCATCATGTTCATTTTAGCATAAACTAGGTTTTCATACATCAATCACAATGGTTTCATCGATTCTCTTCCATAGAATCAACTAAAAAAGTCCCACTAATCACAAGATTGGGAAAGGGTCGTCATTTCACATCAACACAACACCAATTCCACAATGGGAAAAGTTTAAAATGGATTAGAGTAGATGTTTTATAAGATTTTATATTTTAGTATGTTAGGTTTTAATAAATGTTTTGTTTCAATTTCATTTGAATGATCTTGTTGACATTCAAGTATTAGTGGCTCCATTATGCTTTGATTCTTCATGGATCAAATGATTTGGCCAATACTAATATCCTTGTGTCATAGTGGTCATGAAGGCTACAAATATAAGAGACCTTTACAAGCTAGAAGGGACAACTATAATAAATGAAGTGAAAGTGGTATATGAGGAAGACAACAAATCTACTTGTTTATGGCATTGACTAGGTCATATGAGCAAGAAAGGGTTGAAGATATAGTTAAACCATAATTTACTTCAAAATATAAAATCTTTGAATTTGAATTGTTGCAAGCATTTTGTTTATGTGAAGATATCTAGACAAAAGTTTAAAGCAGGTAGTCATACAAGGGTATTCTAGATTATATTCATTCAAATGTTTGGGTCTATCCCTTATAGTTTATTTTGGAGGATCAACACATTTTGTGGCATTTATAGATGACTACTCTAGAAAGGTCTATCTATATTCTTAAAAGAAAAGTTGATGTGTTTAGTGTACATTTAAATAGTTTATAGTTTTTGTTGAAAAGAAAATTGGCAGATCAATAAAATTTTTAAGAACAGATAATAGAGGTGAGTTCACTTCTTTGGAATTTAAAAATTATTGTAAGGAAACTAGGATCAAAAAGCATAAAACCACTATTTACACTCCTCAACAAAATGGTGTTGTCAAACACGTGAATAAGAGTCTTCTAGAGAGAGCAAGGAGAATGCTTAGTAATACCAAGTTGTAGCAAGATTTGTGGGAAAAAGCAATAGATCTACAACTTGTTATCTCATGAATCAGTCACCATCATTTGTGTAATAGATTGTAAGATTCCTAAAGAGGTACGAACAGGTCATTCTTGTGATTATTCAAATCTAATTTTTTTGGTTGTGATGGATATTCTCTTATTTCAAAAAATTGGCATTCTAAATTAGACCCAAAATCTAAGAAATATTTCTTTGTTGATTATAGTGGTGGAATTAAGGGATACAGATTGTGGGATCCTACTACCCATAAAGTCATTATTAGTAGAGATGCACTATTTGATGAATCTCCTCTCATAAAATTAGATATAGTAGTTCAGTTGATTTGAAATAGGAATAAGTACCTCAACATCAACAAATTCAATTGGAAACTCTTCCATCTACAACAAATAGGGAGGAAGAAGAAGTTTCAAAGAAAAAGAAAAATATACAAAAAATGTAGAAATTCCACAATTAGATCTAAGGAGATATACATGGGTCAAAAATCCACTTGAAAGGTTTGATGATTATGTTTCATCTATTGCTTTGATTTCTAATTATTGGGAACCTGGTGTTATCATGAAGTAGTGGATGGTGTTGAAAATGCTAAATGGAAAATAGCAATGAAAGATGAAATGGATGCGTTGGAGAAGAATAAAACACGGAACTTGGTAGAACTGCTAAAGGGTAGGAAAGTTGTTGGTTACAAGCGGGTCCTCCAATTGAAGAAGGGTTTTGATGATAAAGTTGAAAGGTACAAAGCAAGATTGGTAGCAAACGGGTAATCTCAAAAGGAAGGTATTAATTTTCATGAATTTTTTTCACTAGTTCTTAAGCTAGTTCATATTCAGGTTGTTTTAGCACTTGTTGTTTTACTTGATCTTGAGTTGGAGAAATTAGATAAATGTTCAAACAAATTTTTTACATGGATATTTGGATGAGGAGATATATATGGAGTGACCATAATGTCTTGTTGAATATTGCAACAAGAAATTTATTTGCAAACTCAAAAATTCATTGTATGACCTGAAGCAGACTCCCGAGCAATGGTACAAAAAGTTTTATTCCTTCATGGTGATCCAAATTTTTACAAGGAGTGAGTATGACCAATGTATTTACTTTAAAAGTGAAAAATTATTTATTCATTATCTTGGTATTATATGTTGACAATATGCTTGTAGCAAACAAAAGAATAATTGAGATCAATGAATTCAAGGCTTAGATGGCTAGGAGTTTTGATATGAAGGATCTAGGAGTAGAAAAACAAATTTTGGGTATGGAAATACATAGAGATAGGGAACACGGTAAACTTTGGTTATTACAATAGAAGTATGTGGAGAAGATCCTCATAAGATTTAGTATGAAGAATGTGAAACCAATAAATATCCATTAGCTTCTCATTTTAAGCTTTCTTCAAGTTTATGTCCTAGTAATAAAGAAGAAAATGATTATATGTCTAATGTATTGTATGTTAATGTAGTAGGAAGTTTAATGTATGCGATGGTATGTAAAAGATTAGATATTTCACATGTAATTGGTGTTTTTAGTAGATACATGGAAAATCCAAGTAAAGAGTATTGGGCAGGAATGAAATGGGTGTTTTGGTATCTTAGAGGAACAAGTGATTATTGTATCACCTTTGAGGGTTGTAATGGTTTAGTTTGTGGTTATATTGATTCATATTTTGTAGGTGATTTGGACAAAAATATATCTACATTAGGTTATGTCTTTAAGTATCTTGCAAGAGGATCTATTTGTTGGATGTCAAAGCTTCAAGAAACAATTGATTTATCCACTGCTAAGGTAGAGTATATGGCTATCTCACATGCATGCAAAGAGGCAATTTGGTTGAAGGGCCTTTTGGGTGAGTTTGAAAAAGTGCAGGATAGGGTGATTGTATTTTTTTATAGTCAAAGTATTATGCATCTATCTAAAAATCCATCTTATCATAGTAGGTCTAAGCATATTGTGATTAAATACCATTTTGTAAGATAGGTTATTAATGGAGGTGTAGTAGCTCTTGAGAAAGTTCATACACAAGAAAATTGTGTATACATGTTTACAAAACCAATAGAGTTAAAGAAGTTGAAATGAAGTTTGACTTCTCTTGGCTTGTAGAAAAGGTGATGAATGGGCATGTGCAAGTATCAAGTAAATTATTGTCAAGGTGGAGATTGTTGGATAATGACAACAAGAATAGAAATAAAGCAAGATATTATCTTTGGAAAAGATAAAGATTTAAAAACAAAAGAAATAAAGAAATAAAAACAAAGCTATTTTTTTCTAAGTTTAACTCAAGTTGAAGATAATATATATATATATATATATATATATATATATATATATATATATATTGCTACCTTTAGTGTAAAATCATTGTAATGAATTGTAATTGAAGAGAAGCAATTGTGTGAAGGTTGTAATCAATTTATTTGAGCAATAAGAATACTGATACCTTGCCCCATGGATGTTTCTTTAGCATATTTTCAAGGTTTTACCATGTAAATATATGTATTGTCTATTATTTTATTATTAAATTTAATTTAATTTTTGTATTTTTTTGTTATATAAAACCTGAAAAAGGGTCCAAGAGCCCAATAAAACAATACCCATCCCACTGATTGAGAAAAAAGGTAGATAATCAGCCATCGCCACCAGGAAAAGAAATAGCTCCAATGCATACAAACAAGGAAAGAAGATAGAAATAACAATGGGAGGAAAATCGGCTAGACCAACCAATCAAACATCAACATTAGGCTACATAGCCATTACACTTCTCACTCAAGAAGGTGTACTTTTATATCTTCTTGCAGTAGCCTAAACACATCCTTAGGGAACTTCTTCCATCTAAGCTCAATGTTATTACCCTTGACCAATTTGATTCCTTTATTGGTTGTCCAATCTACACCTCTATTGACATCTCTTAATATGTGAGAGAATTTCACATTATCAAAACCATGAGTGAGAAATTTAAATTCATTGAGCAGCCATTCAAGCCTCCAATTCTTCAAGCAACTTCTATTCATAATTCTGATGATAATTTTAGTGTCTCCTTCCACCCAAAGATTCTTCCAACCCTTGTTACTAAAATTTGTAGCCCATTCTAGAGAGCTCTAACATCAATGATGTTGTTGGTGGCTATCCCATAATACAAGGCATATATACCCAATGATTGACCCTTGCGGTCCCTAAACAACCCACCCCCAGTAGCTCTACCCAAGTTCCCCTTGGAGGCCCCATCAAAAAAATTCTTAATACACCTCGGGTTCAGGCATGACCACATTCCTCTAGCTTCTTTGACAAGTCAAATATCATCCTTACCTCTTTTCCCACCTATCTAGTTGAACCTAGGCCACTTATCAGCCCAAAACAATTCTTCCTCTCACACCCTCTGATCCTCCTTATGATGCACCTTACCAAGCTCATCGAGCATATTCTCAAACCTATCCCAAATTCTATCAATCCCTCTCTCCTAATCTAAAAAGGTCATCCTATTGTGCTCAAGCCATAATTTCTAAAATAAAATTGTAGGGGTAGTGATGGGGTCATTGTAATCCTCATCATTTAATTTATCAATCCAAGGCAGTGACCATGGTTGTCTGCAAGAGAGAAAGTAGAAAACTTGCTTGACAATCTATTCTACGTCTATTCTACTTGCAAAAATAAATCTTATTTGCATGAAAGGAAATTTACATAAAAGGGAACTAATCTAAAGAAAATTTGCAAGAATTTAAAATTCTAAACTACTTCACACTTGCTGGAAATGAAAAGCTTTCTTGAATTTAAATTTACTCTAGAAAGTTGGAAATACATTGTTGGAAAATGACACTAGATCTATCCTATTTCCTTAGGCTAAAACAAGCTTTTCTAATCCCCTCCCTTTGATCAAATGATTACATTGTATTTATATAATTTATATTCTATATCTATCCAACCAATCCACTAAGAATGTGGATCCAAGGTCTTGATTTTGAGGGGTTGTTTACAAAACTTTAAGAAAATTGAAGTTGCTATCCTCCATCATGCCACTTTTATCTCAGTCATTTTCTGACATATACTAATCCTTCCCTACTACAAATCATGTCAAATTCTCAAAAGGGTTTTTATCCCTTCAAATCTAATTTTCAGATCATTTTGAATTTTTAAATTCTGTTGAGAAATGAGTGAGATATTGTTATTTTACTGAGACTACATTTTTCACAATTTTTGGGCACCTGATTTTTTAGGAAGTCTTCAAGTGTTGAACATGAATGAAGGAATTATTCTTTAATTCAGTCAACCAAATCATTGATCCTTATCATGAATAACATGCTATAATCTTGCAACAACATTTGAGTGATGTGGTAACTTGAGTTATCTTTGGTTGGAAGAAGGAAGCATGAAATTTAATAACTATGAGAGATCTTAAAACTCAACATGAAACAAGTAATCATCCCATTAATTTAGGAATGAATGATGCTCCATAATTTTGCATGAATGTAGGAGTGTTCTAGGAGTCTTCTCTATCTTCTCATTATTTCTTCAAATCCTTCTAAAGCTTTCAGAAGTTAACTACTTTAAGTGTCTAGAGCTCTCTACTGCAAGTGTCTATGAAGCTCCTTCTTACCATGAGTTATTTAATAACTCATTTATCTACATTATATCATCTTAAACACTTCACTGAGGCATATTAGAGGTAATTTGGATCACATTTAATTACTAAAAATAAATCAAACATTTACTTTATATTCTACTTTAAACAAGCTAGAAAGAACTTTCAATCATTACTCAAATCCACTTTAACACTAATGCATTAGGAAGAAATAGATGATTTTATTTGATAAAATATGAGATAATTTATGTTCTCATTAGGTAGCTTTCCAAATGAACTTCAGACCTAGACTAGCAATCTTGAGAGTCTAACCCTTCACTAACATCGACACATTCTAAGGTGTAACCCATAATAATCCCCATTTATTGATCAATCTACTCCAGAGCTCCCAACCACCAGAAAAGAAGGAATAAATGATCATTATCCTCATTGCTAGCCTTACACATAACATACCTCGAGAGACCATCACACCCCATCATCTACAACCTATCCCATGTAAGTGCCCTACTTGTGCAAGCAACTCAAAAAAGGCATTGGCTTTCAAGAGCCCCATATTATCCTAGATTCTCTTTAAAATAATAGAACTAATATTGTTTCCCTGGAAGTAAAGCACATTATAAGTAGATGCAGCGGAAACATAGCCAACCTTGTTACCTTTCCATATTATCCTATCCTCCTTTTTCGATAATGGCCACATATTCAACCTTTCATGAATCTCTTTCCACCTCTCAAATAGCTCATTTCTAGGAAGAATCAAGGATATATATTTCCTTTTCCCCACTTTCCCACACAAATAATGCTCAACCATCCTCCCAATATTAGTATAAAAAACATTAGCAAGGGGGCGTAGTAGGGGAAGTGACCAAAGGGGTCAATCTTCAATTCAAGAATCCCTCCAAAAATGATCTTTATTAGACCTTTCCCAACTCTCCACATGGCATCAGACTTGATAAGCTCACAACATCTTATTAGGAAATTCCAAATGTTGGACACTCTAGCTAGGACAATATAGCAGTCAAAAAGATCTTTCAAGGACATTCTAAAAATATTCGGCTTCCACAACCTTGCTCCAAAACTTGTCCTTCTCCTTGTAAACATTCCAAACTAGTTTAGTACCCAAAGCTATGTAATTTTCTTGAGATTCCTTAAACCAGCCCCACCCAAACCTTTAGGGATACACACCTCCACCAACTTGACTAAATTATACTTGAATAACTCAGTTGAACCCCTCCAAAGAAAAATTCTCTAAGAGGCCACAAGCAATTTAGCAACCGTACTAGGAATCTAGAAAGAAGACATAGAGTAAACAGGAACAACAACAATGGTAGCCAAGTAATAAGAGTGATTCTTCTCACAAGCGTAAACCACTCACCCTTCTAGGCAGAAAGCTTGTTGTGCACCCTATCCACCACCTTTCTCCATCCAAATTTTTAAGTTCACTTATCAACCAAGGGCATCCCCAATTAAGAACTAGGGAGATAATTAGTCTCAAAACCCAAAATTCTTTGAATTTCAAGAGACTTTGCACAAAAAAAGCTTTAAAAGGAAGATCCTAGATTTGTTAGAGTTTATTTTTTCCTTGTAACCAATTCATAAGCCTACAAAAATTTCTTAATACTACAATCATCCCTAGATGAAGATTCCCAAAAGAGAAAAATATCAACAACAAACTGAAGGTGGGATAAATTTGGGACCCCACTTGAGACCTATAATCCTCTTATCTAGCCATCATCCTTCTCCTTCTTGATGGTATGACAAAGAACCTCAGTAATGATAAAAATAAGAATGAAGATAAAGGGTCTCCTTGCTGTAGACCCTTGACCACAATGTAAAAATCCATAGCCACACCATTTATCAACATTGCAAAAGACATAGAAGATCCTAGCACCACTTATAGAAAAACCCAATTTTTTCCATCACCTCGATAAGAAAGTCCCAAGAGACATGGCCATAAACCTTATTCAGGTCAATTTTTAGCACTATCCCTTCCTTATTCCTTGACTTGATGAAGTGAATGGTCTCATGGGAAAGCACAATACCATAAAAAATTTGCATATTCTTGAGAAACCCACTTTTCTCTTTAGAAACTATGGAATCTAAGCATAACTTCAATCTAGAGGCCATAGCTTTCGAGATAATTTGGTAAATTCCATTGCATGAGGAAATAGGATGGAACTAATCAAAGAACATGGGGTTATTGCACTTAGGCACTAGAGAAATAAAATTCTTATTCCAAGCTCTCATCATAGTCCTTCGTTGCCTGCATTCCTTCATAGTATTCAAAATATCAACACCAATTATATGCCAAATTTTTTGAAAGAAAAGTTAGCATGGAAGCCATCAGGGCTTAGGGCCTTCAAAGTGTTGGAGAAAGTAGCAGACTTGATCTATTCCATTGTAAAGGGGGCCATCAAACCACATTTCATATTTGTAGGGTGGGTGCAAAAAGATGTGGGGCCAAAAAGTAGCCAATTTTTTGAATTTTTTTTAAAAGCCATAATGTGGGTGTGTTATAACACATTCACATTATAACACACTTGCATTATGGCTTGGAATGACCAAGCCTTAGGCTCGACCACTACGAGGCCAAAACACGCTCGTGTTATAACATGAGCATGTTTTAGTTAGTTAAAACAAAAAAAAACATTCCTCATTTTATTTTCTATTTTTCCCAAATCCCTCTATACCTATAAACCTTCAACAATGCACTCATGTTTCAAGAAGGGTCAAACCACTCTGAATCATCATCAAATATTTTCCAAAATATTTTCATGACATCAAGGAGGTCAAAGAAGTAATTTTTTATTATTTTTTGTGTGAATTTATTATTAAATAAGTGAATTTAATACATTTTTGATGTAAATTTATTTAATTTTTAGTAGATCATAATGCACCCCCTTCTCCTCCTCAAAGTCTTGATCCAACTCATACCCAAATCCCTCCTCAAGAACAACCCCAACAAGCACCTCCAACAATTCCTCAACATTCCCTAGGAACTCAAGAAAATTTAATGGTGGAAATTGAAAATAACAAAACACAAATTGAGGAGTTAATTGCAAGGTTGAAAGATCTTGCAAGTTCAACACATGCTTGCTCAATCACTTGAATCGATGTTATCACATGTAGATTCAACTAGAAAGTAAATAAGTGGTTGGTTGGAGAAGACACAAGAGTTTAGAGAATATTATGTAGATAAATTATCCTATAAACAAGTGAAAGATGAAAAAATTTCCAAATTTGACTTGTGTTCCCTATTCACAAACCTTAGAACAAATCAACCTTTAGATCCTTTAGGCAAGAAGTTCCCTATCCATTGGTGCAACCACCAAGGGATAAAGAATCATTTTTGGAAGAGGTGGTGGATAGTATTTGACCATTCTTCATGCAACAACAATGAGGTGCCACAATATTTTTTGACAAAACTCTACTATGAGTGTGTCCTCAATAAAATCCCCAATTATTTTGAGATATGGGACTTCTAGGATAGAGGTGGGACTCTCCACAAGATAGAGTGGGGGCATGTATCAATGCATAATGGTTAGTGAGACAAACACTTGCTAGACCAACATATGAGCACGTGATTATCCCTTCCATTGTGAACGAGAGTGTTGAGATCGATACATTGTAGTTGATTAGTTCTCTGACCTAGAGCATCATACATCATACCACACCTCTAGCACAAGGTCAGTATATGTATGCATCTCTTGCTTCCCTTTCCAAATTTATATTGATCCCTAGCTTAGAGAGCATTCCTATGAAACAAATATCACCATGGTTTAGTCCAAGAAAATGCGCAAATGTCATTCTATTCATCAAAGAGGAATGTCATTCATCAAGACTTGAATGAAAAATTTTATTTGAGCATGAAGAATTTCAATTCCCCTATAGAAGTGGTAGAAAGAAACAAAAAAAAAATCTTCAATTATTGAGGCATAAAAATATAAGAAGAAAGGGTTATTATCAGACATCAATGTAGTGAGCATATTTATTCAAAATTAATTTTATTATTACATAGCAATAATTTTTTTTCATATTTTACATGTTAATAATATGACATTATAACTTTGGGTGATGAAGAGAATATTTGATGATGTTGATTGCCCTCCTTTATTGATCTAAACCAAACAACAAATGAAATAAAAATTATAGATGGTAATTTTCTAACTACTAAATGTGTTTATTCATTAAATAGAACATTGCTTTGTTTCTACTTTTAACTAGTTTTGTATACTTAATAAAATAAATATCATATAAAACTTGTGGAAGTCAACCATCAATAATAGTGTTATCCCCACTCAAGCATTTCAACAAACCATTTCAAGTAATTAAGAATGCTAATATTATTTAGATTAGCTACATATTGTATTTGTACTCTTAATTCTTTATCTATGTTGATTTATTTAATACACAAGGTATTGGAGCTTCAAATGATCAACAAAACACTAAACCAAATATGCTACTATTTTCTATTGATCTTAATCAGACACCAACAACAATTGATGCAATGAAACCAGAGATGGTAAACAAATTACAAAATTATTTTCTAACAATTTTGAATGTTTAGATCTTAAATTAATTTTCTAAGTAATTTTTATAATTTTTAGGTTTTGATGAAATTGTAAGGAAGTAGCTTGTAGATTCAAGATAGAGACATCATTTTTATATTGTACTTTTGGTTTATGTAGTATAAGTACAAAATTGGCTTAATGACATAATAATACTTAACATAATTATAAATGAGGCTCATAGTTGTTGACCCAATTATATTATTTATTATTAAATGATTCAATGTTTATATTGTTTTATGTACTGCTAAAATTATTTCATTAGTATAATTGATTTAATTTTTTCTTATGCATAATTACATTCATAATTGTGAGCTATATTTATAATTATTATTAAAAGTAAGAGATTTTTTATATTCACACTTTATTCTTTAGTCTATGGTACAAAGGCCATAATACTTCTTGATATTAAGATTTCGTCATCATGTGTTTCCCTTTGTGACTCATTGACAATTATCTACATTTTGAGATTCCCACTTACAAGATCTCAAAAATCTTGATGAGAGGGGATTCAACATATTAAAGAATATAATAAAATAAATGCAAAGTCAAAATATATTAAAATCTAGATAGCAATAAAAATAAAAATAAATAATAAACTTATTAAGTTTCAATATATATTTAAATAAAAAGGTAATTTAAAACAATATTACAATTGAAATATTATTTTAAATATGCACCTAAAAAATATAATTAATATATTACAAACAATATTAACATTATTAATCTATTTAACATATATGCTCATAAAAATTGAATGGAGGCTAGGAGCGTCAATAGGTACAAAGGAGCTTGTTTAAATTTTTTAGTTGCAGGAGATGGTGAGATGGATTTAGGATGAAGATGGAGATTTGGTTCTTGTGAATAGTTTCTTCTATTCTCTAGCCCCTTCAGGGATGCTACTAGTTTGTGGTGCACATGGGTTTTGAGCCTTCTCCCTAGCTCTTTTTGGTGTTGTGGGGATGTTGGCTTGATGTTTGCATGTCTATTACGTTTGAGATTTGGGTTATTGTGTGGTTTTTTGATGTGTGTTGCATTGATAACTTCTAGTTGTCTCTTCTCCACACTTTCTCTTCTCATGCCCATTTTTTCCCCTTGGTGAAGGGGCTTTGGTTGGCTCTCTTGATGGAGGGAGGTTTTGGTCTTGACGTAATGTTTCTACCATTTTTTGGTTGCAATTTGGAGTTGTGTTTCGTGCTTGTCATGGGATCAACTTCTAGATTTTCCTTATGTTATGGCCTTCGTGCCATTAGGCTTTTGTGGTTCCTATTTTCTCTGTAGCAACCTGTTGGAAATCTTTTCTACTAGAATGTGGAGGTTGTTGAGCTGTCAATGGGCTTCTTTATGGAGACCCTTGTTTTGTGGGCTTGTCTCATCAAGGATGTCTTACTTTCCTTCCTAGTTAGTTTGCAGAAGGGAGTGGACCATTTCTAGGACAAGGCTTGCTCTTGGTTATGGGTGATCCCACAATAGTGGTTTACAATTTTTGGCCAAACTGGACACTAAAATATTTTTTTCTAACTAAATATTCACTTTTGGGCACCTATAGCGGCTAAACCATGAGGAATTTGAAGATGATGCAAACTAGAGTTTCATGACATTTTGTCTGTAGATTCTAAATATATTTTTTTCAAAAAATTTGGAATCAAGTTGCACCTATTTTTCCATCTCCCTTGAAAACTATTTTTTTTCATAAAACAACATTTTTAAGGAGTGACACTCATCGTATAACACATAATTTTTTTTCCATGAAGTATAAAATTCTAATTCTTTCAAATTTAGATTTGTAACTCTAATATCTAGTGCTTCCACTTGGCTAGATAGTGTTTTATTGAATATTTTTTTCTTAATCAAGTTTCTAAGTCAAACCAATTACAATTCAGACATAGGTGGATCGTACAACGCATAACTTTTTTTGTATGTATCAAAATTTAATTCTTTTTTTGTTGGATCAAGGACTTCAATATTCTGGTGCACTCATATTTTCAAAAAAAATTATAATCTTCTATTTTTCCACATTTGCAGAACATAGAGCTTCATTTTCGATGAAAAACATATGTTTAATAAAACTAAAAAAAAAATAGATAATAAAACCAAAACATATTAAAATTATAGTCGCTAGATAGCTTGTTCCAAGGACTACCTGATTCTAGTTGGTTTGTGAAGTCTCCTCCATTTTCATCCTCAACTAGAGCTTCGAAGGGAAAAACTTTTGGTATTTTTTATGCCAAAGAGTAGGGAGGTGGGAAAAGAGGGGTTCACTTGAACTATGGGGGGATTCAAGAAAAACCCCAAGGGTTCAAGTGAACCAGGGTTCATTCGAACCCCCTTTCAAAAAGGGGTTTTCATTATTTTTTTGGTGGGATGGGTGGTCCACCTTGCATTTAATTGTTTTGCATGAACCAGGGTTCATTCAAACCCTTTTTTGTTTCACTTGAACCAAAGGGTTGATTTGAACCCCAAAAACCCATTTTTTTGTATGGGGTTATTTTTTGCCACTTTTCCTTCATCACTCAAATTGTAAACCACTTTTATGGGTTTACTCTTATTGACTTGTTTTAGAGGGGATTTCCATTCTTCAGAGGATGTTTTTTTTGTTCTAGTTTATGGAATTTTTGGCTTTCCATGACCATGTTAAGATGGATGGGGTGATTTTTCCTCTCTATTTTAATTTTGGCTTGTGGCTACAAGGTAGTTTTCCTGGAGTTGTGAAGGTGTTATGGACCTTAAATCTTCTTAAGGTTAGTTGTGGGGTATGTGCAGAATCATCATGGAAAAAATAGGCCCTTAAGTGGCAAAAATTAGAAAACTGGTGCTAGGCAACTTGACGTAAAATAAGAAGAGGTGTCCTATTCGACCACCCTAACCGTAATAAAATGATAATATTTTTTTATAAGATTTTATATATAAGCAGAGGACTAATGTCCGGATGTGATGCATATTTTTGTAATTTGTTTCCCAAGTAAATAATTAATTATGAATTTTTTATTACAACTTTAAAAATATAAAAACTCCTCAGATGTCTAACCACCTTTAACTTGGTCAAAACTTCATGAAATTTATTTTTTTATTTTTTAATCCTATAGTATGTGAAGCATAGAATGTGACGATGTTTCGTATTCAAAAATGTGATACAGCTTTGAAAGTTATAGATGTTTTCAATCACCCATCGATCAGACTTTAGTCAATTTAATAGAAAATGAATAATAATTATTTATTAAATTCAAACAAAAGCATAATTTATATTGGTGGAAAGCTAAGAATCTCCTCTAAAAACCCTTTCCGTTTCATCAATTTTGGGTAAAAAAAAAGGTCGTCAGCCACATACCCTACAAATACCCATAATATTGCCACTTTTTGGCCCATCATTATCCTACACATACCCTGTGATGTTGAATATTGTAGAGGATGTAAGGATTACTTCCCATGGATGAGTGTGTATGGTGTGACCATGTTTATGTTGTTGGACTTTTGGCTAGTGTTCAAGGTTGTTAGATGGTTTTTGGATTGGTTTGTGGTTGTCTATGAATGAGGTGCTCGTAGGTATCATGTTTAATGAGACCTCTATTTTTTCTTAGGGGAGATGGTTCTCCAAATGTGTGAAGTGCATTTTTTTGGTCTCCTATTGCATAAGTGTTTAGTGGGGAGTATCTTGAAAGCTCTTTTGAGAATATTGTTGGTCCAAACAACCCAAATGATTTTAAGAGTTAAGGGTACTAATTCTTCCCTTTAATCTTTTGTTCATTCTCTCTTTTTTGGTCCTCAAAACATGAACCCTATTGAGGTGGAGGTTGTGGACATGGAGAGGTGGATCTTTCTCGTATTGAGGTGGAGAATGGGTTAGCTAGAGGGGATTGGTGTTGTTGCAAGGGTTTTTTTATTTCCTTTGGCTAAATATTTTTCCTTCATACTCTTCTATTGAGGTGGAGAGTTTTGGGATGTTGGAATGGTTGTTTTGATGCTTTAACTAGATTCTTTACGGTTGCTCTCTCTTGTCTCCTATTGAGGTGGAGATGGAGATTGCTTACAAGATCATGAATCTGCTTCTGATGTAGAGATTTTTTGCTATTGGTTGACTATTGTTTATCTTTAGTAGCATTTCTCGAGGTTTGGGTTTGGGTCCCTTAAAACCAACTTTTTAAAAGTTTTGGGTCCCTTAAAACCTATTTTTTTAAAGTTTTGGTCCCCTTCAAACCTGTTTTTCTCCTAGTTATTTGGTGGCTAGGTGTTGGTTGACAACTTTCTATTGTGTTGCGATGTTTATGTTGTTTCTCTTCCTTTTGTGAGGGTTTCAAGTGCCCTTCAAAACATGTTTCTCTTGCTTTCTTTCATTGGCAACTTTGTGGCGTTGGTGTTTGGTTATGTTCCTTTTCTTCGCTTTGTATAAGGTTCTAGGCTCTTTCAAAACCTTGCTTACCTTATCAAAAACATTATTAATTTATAAAAAATTTAATTTTATTATATTTTATTTATTTTACATTGACTCTATATATTACATTGAAAAAATAATCATTTTATATATTTGTACAATATATTGATATAATTACATAATATAAATGGTTTGCAATTACATAGTCAAAATTATGTAATAAATGATAGATATTATTAACATTTTTGAAATTGAATTTATAATTGAAATTTAATCTATATTATAATAAAAACATGTAGAATATTCAATCATATTATATTTAATTCTATTAAGTTTATAATTTTTATTTTTTTTCTAATCTCTATTTTTATAGTTTTCCTTACATTACACATATCTTTATATTTAACATTACTTTATAATTTTTTCTTACATTAAACTTTTCTTTTTTACTTTAAAAAAATTATTATATATTTCACAATTAACTACATATTGTACATTTAAAATTAAATTCTATTTTCTATATACATTATATTATTAACTTTAACTAATATGTATAAAGAATAGTTTTGTTAAATTTTACATTTATTATAATCTATATTTTTTATTAAAGTATATATTTTAGATTTTAGATTTTTATTTGATATTTTATACTATATTTGACAATTTATATTTTACATTGAAACTAATTTTTTTGTCATTTTTTATTGTTAGTTTTAAATTGTATGTCCATTTTCTTTAAAATAATCAATAATTATAAGAAATAATTTTCTAAAAATAATTTTATTTTATATATTTGACATTAAATATTAAAATTTACATTATATATTATATTTTTATTAAATTATATGTTTTTAATTAAATTTTATATTTTATATTTTATATTTCATATTTTAAATAAATAAAAAAATAATTATAAAGAATAAATATGTTAAATTATTTTTAAAAATTTATATTTTAAATGAATATATGTATATATATGTGAAACATTTAACTACACTCCTATTAAAAATAAAAAATAATAATACAATCTTCAACACATTCAAAAAACTTATTTAATAAAGTCTCTCCACTTAAAATGCCGTAGCAAATTGCTTATAAACAGTAATCCTTACTCAATGAACTGTCATGTTGTAAACAGAGTCAATGAATTGTCGTGTTGTAAACAGAGTCAATGAATTGTCGTGTTATATACATCATGGGGCATCCTAGGGCTATAGTCATTGCCCTATGATAGAAGGGCAGCCATGTTGACCATCGCCATTTTTCAAAAAGATGTTTCACATGTAATTTATAAGGTTTCTCCAAAGACATTTTCAAATGTGATATATAGGGTTTCTAGAAATTCATGACTCGGGGACTATTATATCTATTTTCACGCCGAAGGTGTTCCCTCTATGAAGTATGTCCAGCATATCTCTAACATCAACGCCCTGCAGTACTAGATAAGAGATGGACGACCATGAAAACGCATCTGGTCGTTCGTCATTTTGCTTTTATGTGTTCACATTTTTTCATTTATCACGTCTTTTCACTGACATTAACTCAACGCGGGTCCCTCCTCTCACCGTTGCGGCATGGCCAGGCATCTACAGCTACACCGTCCTGTCACCTGTAAATGTCCAGATGCGTTTTGCAACCATGTATTCGTTGAAAGGCTACAAAATTCTTGTCTCGAGCTCAAGAATCTAGTAGCTCTAAAACCCTGATATTTTATATTTATTTTTCATTTGTTGTGAATAGATTGGAGCAGCAGTTGTAGGAAGATTGGATTTGAGCACATTTTTCCTGCAAACTTGTGCACATTTTTCCTGCAACAGCTGTTGTGAATAGATTGAAGCAGTACCTCAAGAATAAATTATGCTTCGTTAGGGTTTCATAATATTTTTTCTGCAAACTCGTGCACATTTTTCTCCTCGGCATCATGACAGGAAGACAATTTGTGCAGAATCTTGAGGTAAGTCAGTTGCCCTGATTTTAGTGATATTTTTTGGCAATCTATACACGGCCAAATCATTTCTATAAAAACTAACTTATATTCATTCTGTGTCCAAAATTTTGAGTCCTCAGCATGAAAATAGTAGCAGGCTCCTATGAAGGATTTATACTGGGATGAAGTCTGGATGAAGAGAGGAAAAAAAGAAGGAAAAAAGAAAAAACAATGAGGAACAACAGAAAGAAGAAAACATGGGTCATACCCTCAACCACATTTTCATCTATCCTGCTCACATGAGTCCAATAAAAACTCTATCCATGGCAGGCTTCGTGTTGGTAACAGGTGGGATGGATGACACCATCAAGATATTTGGTATGCCTCGCTACCTTGAAGTGGGTTCTCTCCTCCAACACAATGTTGCAATAATGAGCCTCTGTTTTTATGGAGATGAAAGCTATGGTAATAATTGTAGCAGAAGTTCTTATCCTAGGAGTTTGTATAGTGGATCCTTGGATGGTACAAATTGTATTTGGGATTCAGATTTGTAGCTTCATTTGAAGACCATGAAGGCCCAAAAGAAAGGTGCCAATGATTTGGCTATACATCCTTCTGGGAGACTCGCTCTCTCTATTGGGTCATGTATTAAGCTATAGCTATGACAGAAACTTACAGCCCACAATTGTGAAACCTTTGATAAAATATCTTCAAGAAACTTGCTCACATCGACTGTAAAGATTACAGGGCATGCACAAGTAGGATTGGTTGAAAAGGCTTTAGAAAATTTGAAACACATGCACTTGGCAACTATAACAGAAGACGTCAAGTAAAATGTATGAACTTAGAAACCAGAGATGCATTTTCAGCTACAACAATCCACGAAATCCCTTATTCATTGTGCTTTGATGGATGTTCATGCCCTGTTCCAAAGCTCACTCTATTTTGGTGCAGGTTGTAAGGATGTTGGCAAGGTTGGTTTGTCTGGCTTGAATATTTCGAAAGCCTTTCCATGCAGGTCATGCAGCCAAAATTCCATGCACGTCATGCAGCTCTGTTGTGTTGAGATGTGGCATCATGAGTCTTTGGAATTGGCAGCCACCTACACCACCTGCCAAATAACTATATTGCCATTGTTCAGACTTAGTTCACCTTAATATTACAAATGAATCTAATTTTTGATAATGACAATTCTGATTGCATACCATAATCTACAAATAATTAAAAACAAAATGATTTATAATGTTTTTGTTCCTATAATTTTTCCTCATTAGGAATAGTTAAACCTTGATCTTCCTTGGGCACAATATTTTTGCAGTTTTTTAAATCAAAGTTTCTCTAGTCAGAAGTCAATTAAGAAATATCTATTATTTTTGAAGTCAAATAAAAATTAAATAAAAAAAAGTTAATTTAAGCATAGCAAAGTATTTTCCTCTTTGACACAATTTTCTATATAAATTAATAAACAAATATATTAATTTGAAGCTTCCACTTTTCAATTGAGACCTTTATTGCACAAACACCATCATTTTCTAAAAGCACTACAAATTGATCTCATGTATTGCACAAATGTATCTTAAAAAAACTAGACAATTTTTTCCCAAGTTGACTTACTACACCTCTTTGGTGTACCCATTCCACACCAAGGTGCGATTGCTAGTAATTAATAGTAGCAAACAACTTTAGTCAACTTTTGAATATAATTCATCTATAAAGATGATAACGATGAATATAAATTTATAAAGATGAGGACTGAATCTTTTTTGCCTCTATATCATTAGGATTCCTCCCTCTTGAACATTAATTTCTCCTACCTCTCTTCGTTGAGACTCTAATATGGTCAAATTCAAGCCTTACATACTTGCCACCCCAAAAGTTTCCATAAATCATAAGAGATTTCATGTGTTTTTGAGTTTCAGGGGAAAAGATGTGAGAAAAACTCTAGTTGATCATCTCTTTGAAGCTCTCACCACAGTTGGATTGAATGTGTTTCTAGATAGCCATAAGATAAAAAGGGGGGAAATCATTGATTTAAGTCTAGAAAGAGCAATTGAGTGCAGTGCCATATACATTCCTATGTTTTCCCAAGGATATGCAGGCTCGATATGGTGTCTCAGGAGGGCGCCTTAATGTTATTACCCTATGTAGTCTTACCAAAAAAACCTCTACCAACAAGCAATTGCAAGTGTCTAGAGTTGCTATCAGAAGCAAGAAGGGTATCCCCATGAATGGCATCCATCTCCTAAAAAGAAACTGGAACCAAATCAAGGACCTGTGAACAAGACTCAGAAGGAATCATCTTCTTCCAATAAGATTGACCAGTGCCAATCTCCAAACTATCAATGCAAAGCCTAGTGCTCAAATTTGTTATGAAGCCTAAACCTATAGCTAAGACTGAAATGTTTGTATCATCAACATACCACTCTACGGTGAGTGGTATCCTATAGATGTGAGAGATGCATAATGAAGGTGCATAAAAGCATATACCAGCATCTAACAAACTATTAGCATTAATCAAAACAACACCATGTAACCTATGAATCGTGTCCATGATGGAGAAAATAGTATCTTTGTTGCCTAAGGATGAAAAGAACTCATCATCACTCCATCCTCTAACTCCAAAGTGACCATCGCAATCACTCCTCTCCATACCAATAGTTTTTTCCCTAAAAGTGTTTCCTGACAAAACTTTGACCAGCAAAGTAGGACAGCCATCAATCCATGAAGTAGGAGGTAAAACCCAAGAGGATGGTGCTGGAATACTATTTCCAACATGTATATCTCCAACCCATAGAATGAAATCAATCAGCAAATCAATCATATACCTCTCAAGATCAAGAATGATGCACCCATATTTTACCAAGTCCTGCAAACACTCATTCTAATTTGGAATTAGGATAGCACTAATTCCATCAGTAGAAATATCATCAATGCTTTAATTAGGTGTCTCAATACAAGAGAGCTCAGGCTACTCGATATACTCATCATCCAAATCAGCTGCTCCACTAGATGATGGGTTGTTTTCTTCAAGTAGAGAAGATGGAACTGGTAGGCCAGATGATAATAACTCTTGTGTATTTAACTATTCCCTAAACTTCTCAACTTTCCACTCAACCAATCTTCTTGTGAGATCATATGTTGTAGATGAAACATGTAGTTCTCTTCTCCAAATGGCTAACAAATCTAATTGTAGCTATGTGCAAACATCATCATCTTTATCAAGGTTCATGGACAAGATAGTGAACATACTTGTCTTGACGTTTCCTGATAAGAAGCGAGCCAATAGCTAGAGGATAAGACCATCATAATCACATATGACAACACATGGTCATACCTTTGCCATCATTGCTAGAATCTTAACCCTTTTATTGAAAGTAGGGCTTTTAGCGTCATGTATCCCATAAAAGCTATCAACCATCAACTGCATAACCTAACTCATCTTTCCACTTTCATAAGGTTCTTGTGGAGCTATAATCCTTATGATTTCACTAATACAAGTGACAATTGCAATTCTAATCTCCTCATCTTGATGTTGCAAAAGTTTTGGCTTACCCAAAGAGTGTACCAAAAGGACCATATCTTCACATATTGCTTGAGAAGGTGCATGTCCAACCTTACACAAACAACTTTCAGCCTCTTCCAAAAGGTTAAGAAGAGTTGCTTTAACCTGTGGTACGATTTTCACCTTTTCACCTACAAACTTGATGGCCTCTTGTTCCTTGTTCAACTTTCTCAATCCTTTTTCCCATTCTTTATTCCATAATTCCATTCTTTTCATCATTTTACCCTGATGTTGAATAAATTATTCTAGCATAACTTCCTCTAAATTTCTAGAAGTAGCCATCTGAAATTTTGATCTGCAATTGACTAACTGAAACACTGATCAATCTACCCAACAGGCTGGCAGGTTTGATAGCTCTAATACCATTGCAATGTCCCTTGCTAAATCTAAACTTAATTTTTTGTTTGCAACACTTGGACATTTCATCAAACAGTTTACTTTCAATCTCCCAAACTTTTGTATGTTGTTTCTCTTTTGAATTCTTTATGCATATGAAGGGTCATAAATGTAAAGGTTGGGTGATCCCACAATACTAGTTTACAATTTTTGGCCAAACTGGACATTGAACTAATTTTTTCTAACTAAATCTTCACTTTTGAACACCTATAGCGGCTAAACCATGAGGAATTTGAAGATGATGCAAACTAGTAATTTGTGACATTTTGTCTATAGATTCTAAATATTATTTTTTCAAAATATTTGGAATCAGATTGCACTTTTTTTCCATCTCCTTCAAAAACTTTTTTTTTTTAGTAAACACCATTTTTAAGGAGTGATGCTCACTTATAACACATAACTCTTTTTCCATGAAGGATAAAATTATTTTCTTTTTTAATTTATATTTGTAACTATGATATCTAGTGCTTGCTATTGGTTTCATAATGTTTTATTGAATATTTTTTCCTTAATCAATTTTTGAAGTCAAACCAATTACAATTCAGACATAGGTAGATTGTATAACACAACTTTTTTGTATGTATCAAAATTCATTTTTTTTTGTTGGATCAAGGACTTCAATATCCGGTGCACTCATATTTTTAATTTTTTTTTTTTATAATCTCTATTTTCCACATGTGCGAGAACAAAAGCTTGATTTTTGGTGAAAACCTACATTCACAAGAAATAAAAAATAAGTATAATAGGGTATGTGGGGATCATGATGGACCAAAAGTGGCAATATTATGGGTATTTGTAGGGTATATGGTGATGACTTTTTAACCCAAAATTGATGAAGCGAAAAGGGTTTTAGAGGAGATTCTCAACTTTCCACCAATATAAATTATGCTTTAATTTGAATTTAATAAATAATTATTCATTTTCTATTAGAATTTTGACTAAAGTACCAATCAATAGGTGACTAAAAACATCTATAACTTTCAAACAATATCATATTTTTGAATCCAAAACATGCATCACATTCTATGCTTCACATACTATAGGATTGAAAAAAAAAATTTCATGAAGTTTTGACCAAGTTAAGGTGGTCGGACATGAGTTTTTATATTTTTAAAATTTGTAATAAAAAATTCATAATCAATTATTTGGAAAAAAATTACAAAAAAATATGCATCACATCTAGACATGAGTCTGCTACTTATATATAAAATCTTATAAAAAAATATTATCATTTTATTATGGTTAGGGTGGTCAGACAGACACCTACTTCTTATTTTTTCCCTAAAATTTAAGTACTACTACATTGAAATTTCAAAATTTCACCAAATAGATTTTATTTATTTTTAAATAAACCTAGTAGTTTAGAAACTAAATTCAATTTTCTATAGATTCTATTCTTACATATTTTTGAAATAATATAGATAACTTATTCAAAATTTTACGTCAAGTTTCCTAACACTGATTTTTCTGAATTTTTTGCCACTTAAGGGCCTATTTTTTCCATGATGATCCTACACATACCCAATAATCAAATTAAATTTAATTAAAATTATACTTTTTTAGAAGCTTATAATAAGGAATACATACTTACAAAAAATAAATTTTAAAGGAATTCATGTGATCCCCCAAAAGGTAAATCAAAAGTGGTTTTTTATCAACATTTTGATAGGTGTAAAGGAGACTCTATTACAGGAATGGTTTAAAACTAGCGGGGTTCTATCCAAGGGGACTTGGTCTAAGGTGGTTTGATCAAACCCTCTTCAATTGGAATCCTTTAAATGGAACTTTTCAAGTCTTAAATTATTATATTTTCTAAAAATATGTGATTTCAGCAAAAATCAGGATCTCCTAGAAAGTTTAAACCACTATTGTGGTAGCACCCGGCTACTAATTATGATAATCTAACAACTAAAGTGCAATGCAATTCTAATTTTTCCTTTCCCAGTGCAAGAAAGTGACTAAAATACAAGAAGTATGCAGCTATAGTAGTGGACAATTTTTCAAACACTTGGATGCAAACTCCAACTCCAAATGAAAGTAATTGACAACAAGATATGCAATTCATCACAATGCTTTAGTTTGATTGTTCTTCTTGAAAGATGGATTACAATGCCAATACTTTGATATGCTTACAAGGATATAGAAACTTTTCCAAATCGATGCAATGCAAGATCATTACACTTATTCAATGATTTACACTCCAATTTGTTGTGCATACTATATTGCTATAAAGAATGGTGATCCAACACAATGCAGTATTTTATGCTTGAAATGCCTCCTATATGAACCATACAATTACAAATATTATTAACTGAACTCAAGAACTTGGATTGATGCTTCTATAATTGATAGAGGTTTCAGTTCCCAAAAAGGGGGCTTAGGTGGCCACTTTTTTTCTAAAATCAAGAAATATTGACCTTGGACGTGAAATTGAGGATACTTACACTCAAAATTTTGAGTTGGAACAAAAAGAAGGATACAAGTGCTCTGAGTCTACTTTCTATTTGCTACTAATTTATTTTGAAAATGGTTGAGATTAAGGGGTTCAAACGAGGGATGTACACAAATTGGTGTTGTTTTTGTCAGAAAAGCATAACATAGCAACTCCTGTACGACCCTCGTATAGTGAACTTTGTTTTAGTATTTTTAAAATCACTATGGTCAAAATTTAGCTAACAGTATGTAGTTGATGCATTATTTTTCTGATAATTTTTTAATGAATATTTTATTTTTTACTAATTTTTGAAGTGGACACTTCTTGAAAATCAAAATTTAGGTCGTGCTACCCCTACAAATTTTGGAAACTAATTGAATTTTTTTAAAAAAAATTGTATAATGGAGTCTAGTTTCTAAAAATGTAATTTATTTGAAATTTTGATGAACGGTTAATTTATAACGAAAAAAACACCAAACACTAATTTTTGTCAAAAAAGAGACATACAAACAAAATAAATTATGGATGAATGGCTTAACATTGTTAGAAAGTGAAAAAAAATACATCGTTGGATAGCTAAGAGAGAACCTAACATTACCCATATGTTTGATTTGTTTGATATTGAACCACATGCAATCCTGACAATGAACACAAACCCGAATATGTAAAATATTGTAGAACTTGCAAAAACACATCTCTAGTCATTTTGAATGCCCTCCAAGCCATTGGGTTGGTATTCCAAGGTAAATACCAATCCCAGGGCTTGGGGATTCCCAAAGCAAGTTATAACGCAAGCATGTTATAATGTGCTCGCATTATATGCTAGTTTTGACATGGTTTTTTTCATTTGTGGGGAGCATGTCTAGCAAGAAATAATGCGAGCGTAGTATAACGCGCTCACATTATGTCTTGATTTATATTAAATTAATATTGAATGTATGTTTATATATTTTTATGTTTGTATGCACATGTATGCTTGTATGTATGTATGTATGTATGTCTATATGTATCAATGCATGTATATATTGTATGTATGCCTACTTGTATGTAAGATTGTATATACGTGCATATACATGTATTCTTGTATGTATGTAGGATTGTATGTACATATGTATTATGCTTGTATTTATGTCTTTAGAGGGAGGGAGAATTTTAAGAGAGAGAGAGAGATCTAGAGTTGTCTAGGTAGGGTGGGAGAGGGAGAGGGAGGAGGAGGCAAGGGGAGAGAGAGAGAGAGAGAGAGGGAGAGGGAGAGGGCGTGGAAGTGAGAGTTTAGAGAGAGGGTGGGAGAGAATGGAGTTAGGTGAGGAGGACTTAGCTAGGTAGGGTGGGAGGGATAAAGAAATTGAGAGAGAGAGAGAGAGAGGGGAGAGAGGGGAGAGAGAGAGAGAGAGATGGAGAAAGAGTTATGAGTAGAGGTGCCAAAGGGAGAACTTGAGAGTGTGAGGGGAGTAGAGAGGGATAAAGGGATAAAGTGAGAGTTTAAGAGAGATGGAGTGGGAGAGAAGGGGTTGGAGTGAGAGGGACTTAGCTAGGTAGGGTGGGAGGGATAAAGGGAGTGGGATCTAGAGAGAGGGGGGTGGGAGAGAGATAATTGTGAGAGAGGGGGGAGAGAGAGACACAGAGAGAAAGAGAGAGTTATGTAGGTAGGGTGCCAAAGGGAGAGACTTGAGAGTGGGAGGGGGTGAGAGGGAGAGACTTGAGAGATAGGTAGTGAGAGGGAGTGCAAGAGGGATAGAGTGGGAGAGAGAGGGAGTGTGAGTGAGAGACCTGAGAGAGGGAGAGGTTGTGGGAGGGAGTGACCTAATAGAGGGAGAGAAAGAGGGGGGTGGAGTGAGAGGGACTTATCTAGGTAGGGTTGGAGGGATAGATAGAGGGAGAGAAAGAAGTTACCTAGGTAGGTTTCTAGAGGGAGAGACCTAAGAGAGAGAGAGAGGGTGGAAGGGAGAGACATGAGAGAGAGAGAGAGGAAGTGGGAGAGAGTGAGAGGGAGATAGAGAGAGATAGATAGAGGGAGTGATAGAGGGTGGTAGGGATTCATTGAATGAGAGGTACATAGAAAGAGGGAGAGGGTAGATAAAGACAATTAGAGAGGGTAGGAGAGAGGGAGGGAGGGAAAGGTGAGATGTATAGATAGAAAGAAAGCGATAGGGATTGAGGGTATAGCATTGAGGGATTAGGGTGGAGGACCTACAGGGTTGATGGTTTTGAGCGTATTAGGGTTTAAGGGTTGAGGGATTAGGGTTGATGGTAGAGAGTATTGGGTTGAGGGTATAGGGTAGAAGGTTTAAGGGTTTAGGGTTAAAGGGTTTAGGGTTAATGGTTTAGGGTTGAGGGTAGAGGGTTTAGGGTATAGGTTTGAGGGTATATGGTTGAAGGATTAGGTTGATGGTCCAATGTAAAGGGTAGAGGGTTTAGGGTTTAAGGATTGAGGGATGAGGGATAAAAGGTTGAGGGTTGAAAATTAAGGGTTGAGGGTTTAATGTATAGGGTAGAGGGTAGAGGGTAGAGGGTTTAAGGGTTTAGGAGTTTAAAATTAGGAGTTGAGGGTCAAGGTTGATAGTAGAGGATTAGCCAGTATAGGGTATAAAGGTGAGTTAAGTTGAGGAGTCCAATATGTATAGGAGTAGAGGTATAGGGGTTGAGGATTAGGAGTTTAGGGTTGAAGTAGAGGTTGAGGGTTTACAAGGGTTGAGGAGTTTAGGGATTAGGAGTAGGGATTTTCTAAGATTTAAAAGGTGTAAGGTTGAGGATTAGTGTTGAGGATTGGAGTTTAGGAGTAGGAGTATTGGGTAGAGGAGTAGATGGTGACGTTAGGAGTTTAGGAGTTGTGAGTTGGCTATTGGGTTAGTGTTTAAAATTGTAAGGGTTTTATAGTTTCTGATTGAGGATTAGGGTAGAAAGGGAGAAGTGAAATGGATAGAAGAAGGAGAGAAGAGGAGGGAGAACACATAGATATATGAGTCTTGAAGGATCAATGTATAAATTGAGGGTTGAGAATAGAGGATATAGGGTTGAAGAAGACCTATGGTGAGGGATTAGGGTATTGGGTTGAGGGTATAGGGTTGATGGATTAGGGTTGAGGGTAAATATGGTTGAATGATTGAGGTTAAGAGTCCAATGTCTAGGATAGATTGTATTGGGGTTGAGGGTTTTAGGGTTGAGGATTGAGGGATTAAGGGTTGAGGGTTGAGAATTGAGGGTCTAGTGTTTAATGTATAGGGTAGAGGGTTTAAGGGTTGAGGGTTGAGAGTTTAAGGTTGAGTGTAGAGGATTGAGCATATAGGGTTGGGGCATTAGGGTTGAGGGTCTAATGTATAGGGTAGAGGATATAGGGGCTGAGGGATTAGGGTTTATGGGTTGAGGGATTAGGGTAGAGAGTTTACTAAGTGGGTTTAAGGGTTTAAGGGTTCAAGGATTACTGTTGAGGGTAGAGTGTAGAGGGTTTAAGGGTTTAGGGTTTAAGGTTTAAGTGTTTAAGGATTTATAGGGTAGAGGATAGTGGGTAGAGGGTTTAAGGTTGAGGGTAGAGGATTGAGGGTATAGGGTTGGGGGATTAGGGTCGAGGGTCCAATGTATAGGGTAGAGGGTATAGGGGTTGAGGGATTAGGGTTGAAGGATTGAGGGATTATGGTTGAGGGTAGAGGATTAAGGGTAGAGGGTAGAGGGTTTAAGGGTTTAGGTTTTAAGGGTTGAGGGTTTAGGGTTTAGGGTTGAGTGTTTAAGGGTTTATAGGGTAGAGGATAGATGGTAGAGGGTTTAAGGGTCGAGGGTTTAAGGCTGAGGGTAGAGGATTGAGGGTATAAGGTTGGGGGATTAGGGTCGAGGGTCTAATGTATATGGTAGAGGGTATAGGGGTTGAGGGATTAGGGTTTAAGGGTTGAGGGATTAGGGTCAAGAGATTTTACTAAGTGGGTTTAGGGTTCAGGGGATTGGGGTTGAGGGTAGAGAATTGAGAGAGGATTGAGGGTGGGGGTAGGGGTTTTAGGGTTTGGGGTTTGGGGTTTAGGGTTGAGTGTTTAAGGGGTTTGGGTAGAGGGTAGTGGGTAGAGGTTTTAGGGTTGTGAGAATTATAGGTTTGGGGATTAGGGTTGAGGATCAATGTATAGGAGTGGGTGTATAGGGGTTGAGAGATTAGGGTTTACTTGATTGAGAATTAGGGTCAGCAGGGGTTGAGGATTAGGAGTAAAAGTTTACTAGAAGTGGGTTTAAGGGTTGAGGGTTGAGGTAGAGGTAGAGAGGTTTAGGGTTTAAGGGTTGAGGGTTTAGGGTTTAGGGTTGAGTGTTTTAAGGGTTCATAGGGGTAGAGGGTAGTGGGTAGAGGGTTTAGGGTTGAGGTTTAAGGATGAGGGTAGAGGATTGAGGGTATAGGGTTTTGCTGGGGATTGAGTTACAGGGTCCAATGTATAGGGTAGAGGGTATAGGGGTTGAAAGAGGTATTAGGGTTAAAAGGGTTGAGGATTAAGGGTCAAGAGGGTTGAGGGATTAGAGGGTAGAGAGTTTGAAGTAAGTGGTTTTAAGGGTTTTTAGGGTTGAGGATTAGGGTTGAGGATAGAAATTTAGAGGATTGAGGGGTAGAGGGTAGAGGGTTTAAGGGTTTAGGGTTTTAGGGTTGAGGGTTTTAGGGTTGAGTGTTTAAGGGTTTATAGGGTTTATAGGGTTTATAGGGTTGAGGGTTTAAGGGTTGAGGGTAGAGGATTGAGAGTATATGGTTGGGGGATTAGGGTCAAGGGTCCAATGTATAGGGTGGGGGGTACAGGGGTTGAGTGACTAGGGTTGAAGGGTTGATGGATTGAGGGTCAAGAGGGTTGAGGGATTAGGGTAGAGAGTTTACTAAGTGGGTTTAAGGGTTTAAGGGTTGAGGGATTAGGGTTGAGGGTAGAAGATTGATGGTAGAGGGTAGAGGGTTTAAGAGTTTAGGGTTTAAGGGTTGAGGATTTAGGGTTTAGGGTTGAGTGTTTAACATTTTATAGGGTAGAGGATAGATGGTAAAGGATTTAAGGTTTGAGGGTTTAAGGCTGAGGGTAGAAGATTGAGGGTATAGGGTTTGGGGATTAGTTTCAAGGGTCCAATGTATAGGGTAGAGTGTATAGGGGTTGAGGGATTAAGGGTCAAGAGGGTTGAGGGATTAGGGTAGAGAGTTTACTAAATGGGCTTAAGGGTTTAAGGGTTCAAGGATTAGGGTTGAGGGTAGAGGGTAGAGGGTAGAGGGTTTAAGGTTTTAGGGTTTAAGGGTTGAGGGTTTAGGGTTTAGGGTTGAGTATTTAATGGTTTATAGGGTAGAGGGTAGAGGATTGAGGGTATAGGGTTGGGGGATTAGGGTCGAGGGTCTAATGTATAGGGTAGAGTGTATAGGGGTTGAGGGATTAGGGTTGAGGGTCCAATGTATAGGGTAGAGGATATAGGATTGAGGGCATAGGGTTGGGGGATTAGGGTTTAAGGGTTGATGGATTAAGGGTCAAGAGGGTTGAGGGATTAGGATAGACAGTTTAGTAAGTGGGTTTAAGGGTTTAAGGGTTCTAGGATTAGGGTTGAGGGTAGAGGGTAGAGGATTGAGGGTAGAGAGTATATGGTTTAGGGTTTAAGGATTGAGGGTTTAGGGTTTAGGGTTGAGTGTTTAAGGGTTTATAGGTTAGAGGATAGTGGGTACAGGGTTTAAGGGTAGAGGATTGAGGGTATAGGGTTGGGGAATTAGGGTCAAGGGTCAAATGTATAGGGTAGAGGATATATGGGTTGAGGGATTAGGGTCTAGGGTCCAATGTATAGGGTTTAAGGGTTGAGGGATTAAGGGTCAAGAGGGTTGAGGGATTAGGGTAGAGAGTTTACTAAGTGGGTTTAAGGGTTTAGGGGTTCGGCGATTAGGGTTGAGAGTATAGGGTAGAGGATTGAGGGTAGAGGGTAGAAGGTAGAGGGTTTAAGGGTTTAGGGTTTAAGGGTTGAGGGTTTATGGTTTATGGTTGTGTGTTTAAGGGTTTATAAGGTAGAGGGTAGTGGGTAGAGGGTTTAAGGGTTAATTGTTTAAGGTTGAGGGTAGAGTATTGAGGGTATAGGGTTGGGGGATTAGGGTCGAGGGTCCAATGTATAGGGTAGAGGGTATATGGGTTGAGGGATTAGGGTCAAGGGTCCAATGTATAGGGTAGACGTTATAGGATTGAGGGTATAGGGTTGGGGGATTAGGGTTTAAGGGTTGAGGGATTAAGGGTCAAGAGGGTTTAGGGATTAGGGTAGAGAGTTTACAATGTGGGTTTAAGGGTTTAAGGGTGTAGGGATTAGGGTTGAGGGTAGAGGGTAGAGGGTAAAGTGTTTAAGGGTTGACGGTTTAGGGTTGAGTGTTTAAGTGTTTATAAGGTAGAGGGTATATGGTAGAGGGGAGAGAGATAGGAGTGAGTGAGTGAGAGAGAGGGAGTTGGGAGAGGGAGAGGGTATATGGGTTGAGAGACGAGAGAGAGAGAGAGAGAGAGAGAGAGAGAGAGAGAGAGAGAGAGAGAGAGAGAGAGAGAGAGAGATTGTGAGAGGTGGGGTGAGAGGAGGTGACCTAAGAAGTGAGGAGAGGAGAGGGGGGAGTGCAAGACAAAGGAGTGAGGGAGGAGGGAGTAAGTGGGGAGGTGAGTGGGGAGAGGAGAGGGAGGGAGTTGAGGAGAGGAGAGACTTGAGAGAGAGAGAGAGGGGAGGTGGAACACATAGAAGTAGAGGATAGGGTATGGTTAAGGTTAGAGGGTAGGGGAGAGAGATAGGAGTGAGTGAATGAGAGAGAGAGGAATTGAGACATGGGGCCAGGAGGAGTAGGAGAGATAGAGGGTAGATGGGGAGAGAGATAAATTAGGGTTTAGGGTTGAGGGTATAGGGGTTAAGGTAGGAGTGTAGAGGAAAGAGATAGAAACAGTATGAGTGAGTGAGAGAGATGAGAGTTGAAAGAGAGGGAGAGGGTATAGGGGTTGAGAGATGAGGGAGAGAGAGAGAGAGAGAGAGAGGGAGTGGGAGAGAGATAGAGGGTAGAGGATAGAAGGTATAAGGGTTAAGAGTAGAGGGAAGAGATAGAATTATGGTATATAGGGTATAGAAAAAGAGAGAAAATAATTCTATTAAAAAACCAACTTTCTCATAATGCAAGCACATTTTGAAGAAGTAGAGATATGGCCATTTTAGGAAGAAATAATGCACTTGCGTTATAACCATAGTGAGAGTGATGTTGTAGACCCATTCCTCGAGTTAGAGTGGCCACGGTGAGAGGAATGGGTCAATACACCATTTTAAATTACTCTCAAACCTTAAAACTGTGTGTTCAAGCCAATCTCAGAAATAGTTGAGATGGTAGGGGCAACATATGCCTCATATAAATGGGCATACCTATATATGCAATATTTTATCAAACCCTAAGGTGAAACCTCATTTTTCATGCCCTTTTTTATTAAAATCTATAGGGGCAGCAACACAAACCCCATAAAACTTATTTCCTTTCACCAAATAAGCACCATAACATGAAAATGGGTTTCTAAATATGTATTGGGTCTATGGAAACACAAAGATATTGAAAAAGAGAACACAATAACCTTGTACAGAACCATACAGTTCAAGGAAACATTAGATTTCTGGTAAAAATACAGAAAAATGCAAGAAAACAATGAATTGTATTGATCTTCTTCTAAATACATGGTACATTTATGTTAGGCATGGTACATTTATGCTAGGAATGGTCCTCTTTTGCACCCAAACATGCAGAATCACTCTGACCTACGTTCAACTGGCTTGATCCTTGAAGGGCAACAATCTTTAACGAGGTATTACTTGGAAACCATGACACTTAAAAAATATTCATCTAATCCTATAAGATCATGTTGGGC
>VDFB02361057.1:0-15301 GCA_007258455.2 Sequoia sempervirens
TTCTATAAAGGGTTTTTCATTTGCTTTTTTGGTGGGATGGTCTTTACTTGCATTAAATGGGTTTTCTCGAACCTAGGTTCGAGCGAACCTAGGTTTGAGCGAACCCTCTTTTGGTTCGTTCAAACCCCAAGAACTAAAATTTTTGGCATGGGGTCATTTTTTCCAAGTTTTCCTTCCTCATTCGAATTGTAAACCACTTTTGTGGGTTTACCCCATGTAAATTCTTCAGGTCGATAGCAAAAATTTTAGCCTCAACACTACACTTCTCCCCCTTATCCATCCTTCTAATTTTAGAAGTAGTTCTTGGACTACTCCCATACACAAACTAGAATGGTGATTTACTAGTTCTCCTATTGACAAAATTGTTGTAAGAAAATTCATCCTATGGTATAATTAAATCCCATCCCTTGGGCTTGTTTCCTACTAAGCATCTCAATAGGTTACGCAAACTCCTATTCACCACATCCATTTTTCCATCAGTCTATGGATGGTGTACAGAACTGAACTTCAAATTTTTCTTCAACTTCTTCCATAATGTCCTCCAAAAATAACCAACAAATTTGGTATCTTTGTTTGAAACTATACTCTTTGGTAAACCATGTAGTCTCACCACCTCTCTAAAAGAAAACTCTACAACATTAACAACATCATTGGTCTTATGAAAAAAAATGAAATGTGTCATCTTTGAAAATCTATCCACCACCACAAATACGGAATCATGTCACTCTCTGCGTCCTTGGAAACCAAGAACAAAATCCATGCTAATATCCTCCTATGGCCTCTTAGGTACAGGTAATGGTTGATACAATCCAGTATTTTGACTTGTTCCTTTCGCCATCTGACATACTCTACAACTTTGTACAAACTTCTTCACATCTTGTTGTTTGTTACGTCAGTGACAAGGCGTACATGCTCACGCCATTTAAGGGTGCATAGAAAACCTACTCAGTGTCCAAACTAAACCCCCTTCTTTAAAAGCTCACACCATTCTATGCCTAGCTGTGAAGCAATCTGGTGATGTATAGAGCGGTTTCCTTTGATTTGATCAAATCTTGGGGTATGCATGGAGAATACCCAGGAGCAATTTTACTTTTCAATTATTTTTTATGTTTTATTTTAGATTATATGTTAAATTCAGAAAATGTTTCAATAAAGAGATGAATGAATCAAAATATTATTGCAAATCTTTTGTTTCCATGAAATTGTTGAATGCTTAAAGCTAAATATTCTTAAGTGATAGAAAAGATGTTTGATATTCATGAAATATTATTGCAAATATGTCGATTTCATGAAATTGTTTAATGACTGAACTAAAAATCTTCCATTTGATGCCTATGACTCCTTTAAGAACCAGAAATAATTGTATACCCCTCGAGATTAATAACAATATCACATCATACCCTGAATCAAACCTATTATGGTCAAGACTTGACTACCAGAGCCTTGGGATTAAGCTAAGTCAACCTTCCCCTTTTCTCAGACTTTTAGGTTGCCCTAGTTTAGTCTTTCAAGTAAAGATAGGTTCTTCACAGTTTTCCTATGAGGACTTTATCTACACTATTGTTGCGACTAACATCATGATAAAAAATAACCAATGTATGTTTAGCTATAAATGACATCATTTTTATATAAGCTATATAATTTGTTTATCTATAAACAACATTGTTTTGTTATAGCCAATGTATGTTTAGCTTTAAATGACATCGTTTGGTTATAAACTATAATTTTTTATATGTAAACATCGGTTTGTTATAAACAGTGTTTGTTAGATATATATGATATAACAATATGTGAGAAATTGTTCAAACAGACTTATTCTTAAGTTCTTTTACATCTTGTAAACTGACAATGGTATGTCAATCTAAAACATTATTTGAATGATAGCAATCTGATTTATTGGTTTTTATTTCAGAATGTATGCACAAATTATAACTTAATTTGGCACATATATGTGTATGCACATAGACCTTCATCTATGTACATACACATACTTGTGACATACCTTCTTTTGTTACTTATTTAAATTATATTTAAGTGAATATTGATTACATTGAATGTAATCATGTGACATATGAATGGATAAAGTATTGACCAATTCCGTTTGAATCATTTTTAAAATTTATTAAGTTATGGAAATAAGTAGATTGAATTACTTTTACATAGATATGTGTGTAATGAATATTCCCTTGTTTGAATAGAACAACACCTAAGTAGACTAGAGAACCTCAGGGTGGATGCTACTAGAGGGTAGGTAAATGGGTTGATAACAGAAGTTGGGTCCACAAAATGCTCAAAAAGTTGAAGTATTTTTGCTTTTTTTTAGAAACTTTCACACTTGGACTAAAAATTTGAGGCACTTACACAATGAATCTTAAAAAAATTTAGTAATATGAAATTTACCATTTTGAATCTAGCTTCCAAATATGTAATTTATTCAAATACCCAGATTATAGAAATTAAATTTTGATAGGGATGTATAAAAACAACTTTTTAAAAGTCCATTTTTTTTTACCATACCATGCATGTGTACGGACACCACTTTTTGGTCAAAATGAAAGTATTTTGCTAATTCCTTTTGGGGAAAGAGAGCTAACAACATGAAGATTGATGAGGAATTTTTTTGTTTTTTTTAATTGAATTTTTATTGGCTTTAATTGTTGTTTTTAAAAATCAACGTGTACAGACAACATAATTGGACCTAAATTAAACATTTTTTGAATGTTTTTTTTCATTGTGTAGAGAATTGTCTGAAGATTGATGCCATCTGATTTTTGTTTACAAGAAAGTTAGCCAAAAAAAGTTATTAAGAAAAAAAAAACCCACAATATTTCAAGTTGAAGGACTAGTTTGTTTAGAAATTAATTAAAAAATAACAAATATAATCCAATATTAATAAAAATTACATATTTGGAAACTAGACATTGTGTTCTCTAATGGGTTTTAATTTTATATGTTGATTCAGAAAAAATGTACATCAGCCATATTGCCAAAGTTAGTTTTTTCTCTTGAAATTTCCCTAACCTTATACTTGTAGGTCTAAGCCTAGGTGTTGGGTTACCATGCCTTTTCTAAGCCTAAATCAAAATGAAAAACATCTCTTTTGAGTTTCAAACCTTTTGGAACAAGTACACACTTCAAAATGGGTACCTATTTTAAAAAATGAATGGGTATTTGTTTTAAAGCTGAAAAAATGACACTTCCCCTGAATGTGGACCCAATTTCTTGCTCAAACTCAGTTGCTCTATCCAAAAAGCTATCTTTCGATGTTGCAACTCACTTTTTATGAACTTGTGTTAACCTATCTAACATTAGACGTCACACCAATCATGTCGGACGGATGGGAATCTAGCTTCCTTGTTGATGTAAGCCAACTTATGAGAGTTAAGCTCCAAAATGGTGGATAGTAATTGAGTAGATATTACATTCAAATGTATTAAGATTAATGTCTATGTGTTCCAAAGGTGTCTACCTAGCAATATATTATTATCCACTCAATCCAAATAAGGTGGATTTGGACTGGATAGAAATGGTCATTAGGATAAGGAACCTCAAACTCATACTATAATTGTTAATCTTCTCTTAAGACTATAGTAGAAAATGAGATGAATATTAAAGGTTGAGTCGAGAGAATGCTTATGAACCTTTATGGAATTTATTTACCTAAGAATGTATACACATATATATAGCCATATATATGTATATACATACATACATGAGCTATACCTTCTTTAATTAATATTTCATATTTTATTCACTTACATGCTAGTACTTGCATGTTCTCAAATTTGATCCATTTCATTACTCAATATGATCTTATGAAAATATTGTTGAATGGTTTGCATGCAAGTAGTTGTGTTATCTTGATAGAAAATTAGAACTTGCAAAGATTACTTCTTGTTTAAAAAAATGATGGACTTGGCAACATTGACAATAATCTAACATGAAGTCTTCATGACTATTTTTTTGTATGAGCACAAACGTCAAGCATGTTGCCATTTTTCGTGCGAATTATGTGATGATCATGTTATGATTTAATGTTGATATGAATTACTACACATGTTCCATTTCTCCTATTCAGTATTGCATTGCTATTTTTCCTCATGTTGGGTTCGGGTATTCTTCAATGGATTGAAAATTTTTGAGGAAGTTTTTCAATTCATGGTAGGGAAAAAACATGCTCCCACAATGTTCTTGCCCTCAAGTTAGTTGAATAATTTCAAGGCCGAAAGGATCCTATTAGTAAGGTACAAGTGTTTAGTATATTGTATTATTTTGTTAACAATCAAGAGGTTTATTGTAAGGGAAATTTATTCCCATATGACTTTTCCTTATAAATGGCACATGTACTTTAAGTTAATGTTTCAACATTCTCTATCCTTTTCTTGTGCATTGGACTTGTGTCATCCTTGTATGCATGATGATGTATAAATTATGTTTTTAATCAAGGCCCTAAGGTTGGGAAAATGATGGATGGCTTGTTTGTATCATCTTTGACCCAATAGCCATGTATCTCAAAACCTAGGCTTTGTGGATCCATATGTCCATCAGTGGGATGTAATCTTCCTTCTCCCTATCCAAAATACTTATTGCATCAAACATAGAAGAATGGTTTGAATGAATACTATTTAATTTCCTCTCAATCCCTTTATTCAAATGTCCCAGTACCACTGTGACAATCTTCATGTTGCTCAAATGAATTAACTCATCAAATTGTTGACACCTCTCTTCATAATTCTTAAGCTTCTTCATCAACTCTTCCTTGGTAATTTCCTCTGTAGGAGTTGCACTTGATGTACTTGGAGGTGGTTGTGTAATGGGGACATATTCAAAACTAGGAGGTACAAATTTAGTTGGGACTAGAGGGGGTGAATGAATAGGAGCAGATGGAATTGGATCTTGTAGAGATAGGGGAGGAATAATTGCTACTTGTGAAGGGCCTGGTGCATGCATTGATTGGAATTTTTCCTTCAACAATGCAATCTCCAATTGCATCTTAGTAATCTTTTGTTGTCCCTTATTATATTAAGCTATGATATCATTATACTTGGTTCTAAATTTCTCTTTCTCCTCTATAAGAGATTCCATTGTGGCCTTTGTAAATTGAGCTACATTCACATTCAATGTAGTTGCCTCAATAACTAATGTATCAGATACTCTTTTAATTATCAACCCTCCTCTAACATCTACAACTAGTTTTGTGGCCTTTGGCTTCTTATTATTTGGGGCTAAGGCCCAAATAGCCAATGTTTCCCACTGGGCACTGAGTGTTGATCCTTGCAATGCTAATGTCACTTCTTCAATGGTAAAAATAGGGGCATCATGAATTTTGAATGTGTCAAAGGAAATTGCTAATGCGAGGTCCCATTTTGGAAATAATAACACACCAATCTTTTTTACTAGTTCTCTTCCTTCGGCTGTTGTGATGTCTTGATAGTTAGCCTTTATTTCTTCATGGAATTTAGCTTCTACAACTACTCTTAGCAACTCAAGATTTTTACTTGTTTTCATTTCTACACTCACAACATACTCATCTTTCATGGTTCTTTGTATCTACTCCTAAAAGGCTTGTGTTTTGATGAATGCATCATCATCCATAAACCTTTCACATTCCTTTTCCCTAACATCATCAAAATTGTTTATCCTAATCAGGTCATCTTTACTCAATATGAGGCTTACACTTTGTACCACTATCTCCCTTTTAGTAGAAGGTATGTCTTGCATCATTTCATCTTCTATAACAAAAATATCCTCATCAAACTCATCTTTTGGATAATCAACAAGGTTGTTTGATTCAATCCTTTTCCTTTTTTTTTGGAGGCTCCCTTTGTGGCAATGGCCCCCTAGGAGGTGAATCAAGTTCAATTATCTATGGGGCGGATGAATGTGGGGGTGGGAGTGGTGGTATTTGTTGTTGAAGAGAGCATGCCCTTGACCTCTCTGATTCGGTAAGGGTGGCAATTTTTAACTACTTCTTTATAGTGCTCTTCCTCCTAGAAAACACTTGCACCTTATTTTGTGGTTGGTATGTGGATCTTTCTTTTACCATAGGAGCTTTCCCCTTATATTTTTCTTTAGAAACCACAACCTTTCCTTTATCTTGAATCACTCTTTCCTCCTTCGACTTGGCAACAAATTTATCAAAATTTTGAAAGAATGCTTCCACTCTCAATATCTCATTCTTTATATCAAATAAAGCTTTGAACTATGGATCCTTTCTTTTCTTTTCTTTCTCTAATTTTTTGAAGACAATCCACTTCATCTTTTTGTCTTCTTGTGTCAAAAAATAAAAAAATATTCCTAATGACATCCTCAATGAAAGAGAAGTTATGAAAAAAAAATTCCTTGTTTCCCCTATCCTTTAACCATACCATAAAACCTTCTAGGTCATTTTTTCTATGTGCTTGCCATTTCATTTTATAAGGATAAATATTTTCAAGGAGATTCTTCCATGGATTAGTTAAATAAAAAAAATTTAAAATATAGCATAAGTAGGAAAGATGGTTCCTTTCCTCATGTTTACCAAGTGATTATCCTCCACATCTCTGAGTTGCCACATGACTTCAAGAAATCCAACCCTTAATGGTACATCCCTAGGGAGTACATGAGGTGTGTTTCTTGTTTCGTACACTTGGATAATTTTGAAATATTGATAGGGAACTGCATTCCCCAATTACAATCAATTTTTAAATTAGGCCTCCTCTCCTCTGGCCTTAGGAAATCATGCAACTCAGTTGAAATCCTTGGCATATCTAGAATCAAAACTCTTTTCAACTTGGAGGGAAAGATGTTTTCAGAGAAGAATACAAAACTAGACTTCTACTCATGTATATCTAGAAGAGGGGTCTATGTTTGAATTGGCATATCAACACCATCCACCCTTCTTTTTAACTCCATATCAATGTCAAAGAAATTTGCACCTTTGTACAAGAACATGTGCATAAACAAGGAGTACCACCAAAACCTCATTCTTGTCTCTCCATTCCTCAATGCTACTAGACCTTTGTGCATCTCCTCTAACAAATAAATAGAAAAACCATATAAAGTGTCGATAATGGGATGTTGAATGTTGGCAGCCATGTTCATTGGTATAGTTAGCATGCTTGAGGATGGATCATACCCCAGAAGTTGACACGGGGAATATAATTTTTTTCTAGATATAGAGAGCAAAATACTTAATTGGAAAGGGTTGTGTGTCAGATGGACCTAACACAATTATGCTTCCTCCCTTTCTTCATGCCAATAAGTGTGCCAATACTAAGACCCTAAAGGTTGGTCTCACCATCTCATATTCTTCTCTGAGTTTCTTTTGATCAATATCTTCCATTTCATTACTCCATTGGTTTAATCTAAAAACCTCTGCAAATTCTTCCTTGGTAACCCAAACCATGTCCTTTCTAGAGTGTTTTCTAACTACCATGTGTGTTCTAACTACCCTAACAATAGGTTCATAGTTAGCTACAATAGCTTTGAGGAGGTGTATGTCTAAAGACATATTGGGGAAAATCAATTTACCCATATCTAGCCTCCATGGGTTGCAAATAGGAAGATGATCATTTTTGTTGCCAAACCAATACTGAAATAGTGACCACCCTGTATATGGCAATTTGGCATCTTTAATAGCACACTATTTATCAATTATACCATCTTTCATATCTAGAACTTGAAACATGTGCTACCCAATGTCTTTGTCATTCATTGAGGGTGGCAATTGATTAATTAGGTCTTGTACTATGGGCCTTTTCTTAGGCTCATAACTAGGGGTCTGGAATCTTGGTGCCATTATGCTAGTGAGTAACTTAACCTAGTGTTTCATGGGTTGAGACTAGGGATTTTAGGTTTTAGGGTGGAAACTTGATGCAAATATTGACCCAATTCACTAATTGAAAACAATTCTAGTGAACTTCAAACCTTCAAATACAACCCTAATCATAATTCAAATGATAGAAATAGCAATTGAGTGAAAACTATGAGAAAATAAACCTTAAGAGGTACAATTTGCACTTACTAGTGTGTTAATGTGAAAACCCTAATTTGTAGATGTCGAGAGCTCAAAACGTATGGAAATAGCTTCAGAATGCTTCAAAATTATTTTGTAATCAAGAATAAGCTTTAAAACCAACTTTCATGGTGAATAAAGCCCTCAATTTGGCAGAAAAACATCAAGTCCACCATTACTGCTTGCTCGCTCAAACCAAAATGACTCCATGATGCCAATTTAGCAACTTTGAATCTCAATCATTGATTTTCTTATGATTAGGATTAATGATCAGCTCAGATGGAGTCAAAGAAGTTTGAAATTTTTTCCATCATTGACTCAACATCCAACAATTCATATTTGTGCCATGTCTACATCTTCCTCACTGGCTTAATGGCCCCACAACACTTTACAAGTTGTGAGAGAATCCACATGTCAACCACCCACTAGCCCATTAGGGTTAACTCAGGCATAGATCAAAGGTAGAGGGCCAGTGGGCAATGACACAGATCAATCTAGCACCTTTCAACATCTGTCTCCTTTAATCTCCATGCTAATGCTCAAGCAAGTTATCTTTCTTTCATGGTGGATGGTCGAGATTAAAACATCTTCTCGAACCTTTATGTATGTGCTTTAAAACCTCTTTAGTAGCACACTCTTTAATATTTCCATAGTTTCCCAAAGTATTTAATCAAATCTTTTATGCTTTATAAATTCTTTCTAATGGTGAAGATAACGCCACGTGGCACATGCCTACCAACCCTCCGAGGAAAGAGGCTAGCCGGTGGATCCCTTGCAAATTGTTTGGGAATGGCTAGGATTGAATCCTTTCAATGCATAAGAACCATCGCTCTTTAATCCTTTCATCACCATTGCTCTTGGAAACTGGTAGGCCTTGCCACAAGGAGGAAAAATGTCACCCTGTCCACTGGGTTTTTAACATGAATATTTTATTATCACAGGCTAGTAGGCAACCGATGAGATGCAAGTGGTGGGCCATCCCAACCATGGCTTAAGTATTTTTTAAGAGACATGTGCATTTAGCGATGACTTAAAATGGGTGTTAATTAGGCATTTCACGAGCCAGACTTAGGATATATGATAAATATTTCAATGATTTTCAAACCCACTTAACATTTGACATGGTTAAAATAATTCAAATGGGTAGTGACTGATAGGCTAGGCTACGAGATTAGTAGATGGATGATTCTGATAGATCAAGTTATGACTTGGGAAACTAGGAATGAGCTAACATAAGTCACTAAGCAATTAGAACATTCACAAGTCTTAGTAACATTTAGGGTTTTTTGAAAGGTTTAAGGCATGAAAGAGCCCTAGAATATGGGTAAAAAAAAACCTAATACACAAAACATCATTTCATAACCAATAAAAATCTATGTATAGAATTAAAACATTAGTGGAACACAAAAAATTTAGGGGTTCCACCACGCTCTTTGTTGCAATCATCAATTACATTTTCACCAATTTGTTTTTGCAGATTTAAAACATTAGTCCTAACAAATTAATTGGGTCATGTGATGCAAATAAATTGTTACCTTTAGAAATTAAATTCACCCAATTTAATACCCTTTTGAAATGCCAATTTAGAGGCTACGTGGAGGCATTTTCTATGTATCATGTTCAATTTTTGAATCTGTAATTTAAAAATCATTAAGAATAGGTTTCAACACCTCATTAAAGGCAACATATGACAAAGGAAAGGGCCCATGTGTGTAGAAATATTCCACACCAAACATAGAGTAGTTGGGGCATGGGAAATAGGGGAGTTCCTACCCCATGTTAAATTTTTTTAAAAGATTTTAAAACATCAAGAAAAGTGGTGTGGGAAAGAGGAGGAGGTGGGGAATGTGGAGTATAGTAAAACATGAGACTAAAAAAAAGAATAAAGAGAGCAGTGTGGAGAGAGGTAAAAAAAAAGATACTGGGAAGCATGAAGAAGAAAGCAACCCCATTCATGAGTCTGTATAGAACCAATAGTAGCTTGAATACATGGAGGACACCAAGCTTTGAATACACAACAATGAGGAGTGAAGGAATTTGGGTTGTAGAGTTAGCAAGGGAAACATGGAGTTATATAGGTGCATGGAGTTGTGTGGATGTCTAAACAATAGTAAAGAGAGCTTTGGGGCAACAAGAAAAAGCTATAGGGAGAGAATTTGTGTAGATTTGATTTCAAAAATGTATTGAGCGAAGTTGTACTTTTGTAAATGTGAATGAAAGGAGTTTTAGATTTGATTTAAAATGGTTTCTCTCTTTGTTTAATCTCTGTTGTTTTGTGAGTTCTTGGTATGAGGTTGTTTTGTTTGCATCAACTTACTCACAGTTTGATCTTGCACAACCAACAAGAGAATCTCCACCCTTGATCTCCAAAATATTCCTCACCCTCCATGCTCATGGTTGGAGGTTTTCTTAACAAGCATCCTCCAAAGGACAATGATAAGAAAATCATTCATTTGAAGTACTTGATCTCAATTAGAGAACATTCCAAGCAAAAGCAATATACATATTAGTCAATCACCACGTCCACACATCTTTAGAAAATCTCACACAATAATAGAAGTTATAATCACTCCTTTTACTTTGCATGATTTTTATTTTTAGGCTTCTATTCGTGGTCTAATTAGAGGCATTTATTTTTTTGGATTGAGTGATTTTTATGTATGCATTTGCTCCATTATTTTCCAAATTTCATCATCATATATTAGTCTAGATTATAATAAAAGGATTTGAGTGATAGCTAGTGATTTCTTTGGTAGGTTCATGACATTAAAAAACATTTTGAAATAACTATTCTTAGTAAATTTGGGTATGATTGTATTTAACCTACATTACCTTGGTATGATAATGGTTTCCTTTGTTAGCTATATTAGAGTTGGGATTAAGTAGGGCACCCTATGATAACAAGGCTTTAACACAATACAAGACTATGTGGTATAGAAAAGAGATAGCTTAGTGATCCCAATAAGTGAATGGAATTCCTTCTAATTAAGCTATGGAAAATGATTTATAAGAAATTTGGAATGACACTTATAAACACACCTACCTTCTATGCATGCTTCCCAATCCCCTTCAATACATACATCTATATAACATCAATTAAATTAATATTTTTGTCAATAACACTGAAGCATTATGTTTGATCACATTTTGGTTATTTATAAAAGCTCATTATGCATACATGTAATAAAGTAATGGTTGATAGGTGAATCCCTCGGGTAAGCTTTAGTTCAATCCTCTACATAGGCAAAAAGAAATATTATGGCTTGGAATGATTCTTAAAGATTGTAAAAAAAAACACATTTCATCAACACCTCTCCTTATTGATAATACATTTACAATCAAAATGGTATGAAAATCATTCTTTCAAAATCTAATAAAAAATATCAACACAAAATTTCATTTGATCCAACATCATGTAAAATGTGATAGTGTACAACTCAAAAACCATTTAGTTATAGATCAACCAACACATATTCTCACCTAACACTTAAATAGAACAAGTTAGACAAGTTTGACAAGTTTAAAAAACTACTCTATTTAATTTTAACCCTTTCAAATTAACAGAGAAATGTAACATTATAGATTAATCTTATAAATAAGCACATTCACATTTTTATTTTGTCAATCATAACTTAACAATTCAATTAGAATTAACTACATTCATATAATATAAGATAAACAATTCAATTAGAATTAACTACGTTCATATAACATATGATAAATTTCTTATTTATTGAAAAGATAAGCATCACAAGTATATTCACAATGACATCGGTATTATTTAGCAAAACTAACGAAGATATTTTAAAAGAGGAAGATATTTACACAATTTGAATAGTGATAATACACAAATCTAAATGGATCTTGAAGAACTATTGTCCATAAACATAATTTAAGCTGTTCATGAATCGAGAACGAGCGAATGTGAGGTTCCAACACAATCAAAGCCACAGCCATATGGTGGGCATTCATTGAAATCACTCACAGGAAAAGACGCAGAAAAAGAACCCACATAGAACTCTATCGAATCTCCTTCTCTCAGCACTTTATTAATGCCGAGATAGAAAAACAAGACCTTTACGCTGATGCCATCCAACTCATGCAACGAATTGAGACTAATCTTACCACTAACTTTCTTGTTATATTTGAGATGATAAGAATCGACCTGGAAGCTGCAAGAAGAGTCCAAATTCACCACGAAGCTCCCATCGCTGGTATTCAGACTATAGCTTTCCACGTTGGTAGGCAAAAGGCCGATGGGAAACCCGTGTTCTTCAAGCACTCGGTACGCCGTGGTGGGATTACAGGAATTGGGGGGGAACATCAGAAGCGCCATGAAAATGCTGCAGGTGAGGAGGCCTAGCCTCGCCTCTGAAATCTTTACGTTATGATTCGTGTCGTGTTGCTCTATACCATTGATTACACTTGCCCCGTATATTCACAGAAGTCGTGACAAAACTAAAGACGGCTTGCCCCGTATATTCGCAGAAGTCGTGAGAAAACTAAAGACGATTCTTTCATGCTGTTTTTACGACTAGAGTTTGAGTCGGCTTCGGTTTACTTCTCGATGCGGCTAAAGAGTAGGTTGTCACCTTATGGGCTCAAATCTTTTATACGATTCTATATTTATTGTGGGCACTTATGGGCCTTGGAGATAATTTATTGAGTATTCATTATTATGAAAATTTATTTATTATTTATTAAGAGTAGAAAGGGGGTTTGAAAGGGGTGTTAACTCTTTTATAATAAAATATAAGAATAATGTTCAAAGTGTACTATTAATGACATTTCCATTTCCATTGTCTATTAGAGTGAATTATGGTTGTTTTGATAAAAAGTTGTGTAGGAATTTTTGCTTCAATATTTTGGATCACACTCCATGATCCATCATTACAATGAGAAAAAAATATACCACTATATCCACTTATTGATAAATATGTGAACTAACATATTTTAATACTAATATTGATGAAAAGTGCATTGCAAGCACCTTTCTACACTCATTTTGGACTCACTAAATAACCCTTTGCCATTGCTGCAATAGTCTAATGTTTAAATAATATTTTTGTGCAAGAGTTAACATCTAGCATGTATCTAATGTAATTCACAATCTTTATGCCACAATGATGATGTAGTCATGGTTGGAGGGGTCCAATGAAGAACTATCTAGCCGTGTATCCAACAACCACAAACACAAACTCATAACAAAATGACTTAAGATTACCCCTATGAAATCCATCAAAGAAGAAAAACCTAGCCTCCAAAATATTCCTCATCATATTATTGAATTCTCAAGCAAGTTATGATCTATACAATGACATATATTTTGGGTTGCAACTATAATGTCCCCATTTTTAAACATAAAATTTGTGTGAAACCAAAATCCATTACCTTCTCTTTTTGGTAAGTTAATACTAGTCGACTTTCCCCTTTTTCTATCTCGATCTTCCTAATTTTGGAGTGTTTTTATTTGACCACATATATACAATGTTTTGTTGGGGTTTCATACCTTCCCATCTTGGAATACCTCCTCATCAAACCATGACTCTTTCATTTTCCCTTATCAAGGTTTGAGACTTCTCTTGCCAACATACCTTTCCTTGACTCCTTGACTCTGTATTGGTGGCATCCATCATATAGTATACCTAACCTTTGAACTATGATATTCCAAGCTTTTTGCATAGTTCACCTCACCTAACTCCTTTGACAACCATGAGACAATATTAATAACAAATTTGATTGTGTAAATTATCTAGAGGTGATATTTTCCCACATTGAGGTGATATTAAAATTTTAATTATGAGATTAATTAGTATTTGTAGCATGGGTGATGGAATGCAACTACATTTTATTTATTGCAATTGTTGTTGTCTAGCGACTTCCTGCGTAATAAAAACCTAGCCATTGTTTTGACTGAAAAATCCTTTCATTATAGATCTAAGTATTATCAAAGATTATCTAGGTTCTTACACAGTTCATTCTCTCTATCATCAAAACCCAAGTACCTACTACTAAGAGCACATGTTATGAAGAGTGTTAGACCTAAGGATAAAAACCTTCATATCTATAATAGACTAGAGGATGTAAACTTTTTTTTACAAGCCTAAGGATGAAAACTCCTTGAATGGATAATTTGATCTCATTTGGTGATTAAGAAGAAATTCCATTATTACATATCTAATTGTTGGAAGTAAGAGTAGTTTTGTGTTGTCATTGATGTCCATAGTTCTTTGTTGTTGCATTGATGTCAATAGGTCTATGGAGAGATTGTTGGAAGTATGTGATGATGCTTTGATTGGTTGCATTATGTTGTCATTAGTAGTATCACTGATGTCAACGTCTAGCGTTGCTTTGATAAGCATGTGTTAGTAATGCTCAACCTCTTGTGTGGTTGAGATGCTATAGAGATGTTCTAAGTGATGAGTTTTTGTTTGTGATGCTTGGTTTCCAATTGCTTTTCAGAAAATTTGAAGAAAAGAGGAAACAGTGTAGTTGAGGGGTGTTCATTGTTTTGCTCCACATTTCTTCATGGTTGAAGATATGTCTGTGAGGTTCAGATATGTTGATTAGAGGTGTTCAAAGGTGTTATATCCATAATTTTTTGTGTTGGACCATTGTTCATAGAAAATTGTGTTCACCAATGTGTGAACTGTGAAAGTAGTGTTGTTTGGGAGAAATGGTTTTTCTTCACATTTCTCCATAGTGTGGTTTCTAGTCTTGTGGTTCTAAGGGTGTTCTTATATTGCTCATATCTATCTTCAATATAAGTTGTTTTTGTTTTGGTGCTCTACAAATTTAGATTCAAGTATTACAGTGAGTGGAAGGTTAGCTAGTTATGTAGGATGAATATGTTCTGGTGTATGATGTTGCGAAGGATTTTTTGGATTTCAAGGTCTTGATGGAATATTTCAGATTTTGTTAAAGTGTTGTATGTTTTCTGTGAGTCATATTTGGATCAAAGGAAGTGTTTACTTAATTATTTAATGGTGTTAACATAGGTTTGTTCAACCTTGGTTGTTTACACTAATTATGGATATGCTTCGATGTTTTCAGAAGTGTGGAGTGGCTTGTATGAGTGAATTTGGGTCCGAGTTAAGGTGTGTAGTGGTTCACCTTCATTCCTTTCCATCACGAGAATGTTTTGGTGTCAGCCTAATTTGAATTTTGCATGGTTGAGGTGCATAGACAACCTTGTGAATTATTTTCAAGGTTGAAGATGGTATAAATAAGTGTTGAGTTGATAAAGAATTATAGATGTGATGTGTGTTGAGATGTGAAGTGAAAAAGTATGAAATACAGAAGGAT
>VDFB02361058.1:0-10144 GCA_007258455.2 Sequoia sempervirens
CTTCTCATACCAAATTGCAACTATCTCATCTAGTCACACCCCAAAATCTAGGGTCTAGAAAATAGCTTAACAATAGCTCCACATAACCAGAAGTTTTTCTTGACCATGTAAAATGTACAAAACCATAGAGCCAAGCAAGTACAAAACATCCTTAAAAGGAAACAACAGTTTAGGAACACCAGGCTAATTTCAAGCTAACTCCAAAACCACCAACATGCACATGCATTCGAGAAAGAGACATGCTATTTCTAAAGCTTCCAGATCATGCAATGATCAAATTCATAGCCTACTTGCACTTGGGGTACCATAAGACAGTGCCTTCCAATACTAGGAACAAACACCCAACATAAGCACATTACTCCATGACTGGACAACAACCCAAGCTTCTCCATATCTGTAGACATGGAAAATATACCGACATACTTGATCCCGATTATTAACACCATTTCATCCTAAATCATCCCTTAGTCTAACCATTTAATTAAATACCCTTATTTGATTAAATCCATCAATTTTCCTCTCTTAATTAAATAAATCAATTTATCTAATTAAGTCTTTCTCCTATTAATTAAATCAATCTATTTGATCTAATTAACCCCATGCCCATAGTTAATTAAATAATTCACTTTATTTGATTAAATATCTAAGGTCCATCTATTAAATTAAATAAATTAAACCTTGTTTAATTTAAGCTAACCAATCATCCCCTTTTGTTAAATAAAACAAAATATTTATTTAACTAAGTCTAAAATCACATTCTTCTCATCTTTGATTTAAATCAACCTATAAATCTAAGTCAAAATTTGTCACATCATCTAATCTCTCTTTAAATTTATTAACCTTTGATTAATTTAATCCTAATACAAGTCCCATCCTCTAGCTTTTTCCACTTGCACATGAAAATAGATTTAATTTATTTATTAAATCTCTATTTTCTCTCAACATGGCATAATAGAGGAATATTCTCTCAAATTTGAATTCAAATCCAAGTGGACTTTGTCTTTCCAAAAAGACATTTAATTCACCTAATAAGTCCTTTTTCCTTGAGCCAAGTGGCATTTAAGACATTTCTTTTCCCTCTTACATGTCATTTCACTAATTTCAAATATCACCTAATTGCATTTATGGGCACATTTATCAAAATGTGCACATCCTTCATCCATCCATCTCTTGACAAGTGGCACCTTGCCATTGGTTGAATGTTAGTCCCACATTGATCCATTTTGGGAATTTCTCCATCTTACCATTCTATAAATAAGAGGTCTCTTTCCTTATTTCATCATCCACAATTTGAGCAAAGTTATTATACTCAAATCCATAGCAATTCTCATCCATTTTTATCAAGTCTTAGCTAGGTTATGCAGATTTTCATCTTGGAGCACACTTCAACCTTCAACAAAGTGGATCACTCTTCATCACCAATCAACATTGCATCATTGGAGTTGGGAAAGGGCCAATTTTCACATCAAATTGGCACCAATTCCCCCATGGGATCAAGAGTTTGCTTGTTTAATTAGGATTCAATCTCTTTTTATTGCTTTCTTATTGTGTTCATCTCATTTCCTAATTTAAGCTTTGTAAGTGGATTTCATGGGGAACTTAGATTCTAACTTGGATTTTGATCTTCTAATGTGTGTGTTCTTTATGTTTTACAAGTACTAGAATCTTGGTTCATACATTTGGCGCTAGAATGAGAGTAGACCAGAAGTTCTAATCACATTTTTTTCATCAAATTTCATGCTTTTTTGTTGTTTTTGTGTTTCTACAGGGAACTCCACCGCTAGCAGACCAGTGTCGCTATACAAAACCATTGGGACTCTAGAGTCGCTATATAGCACCACTGCAAATTCCAAACTCTGACACTTTGTTGTTCCTTCCCAAGATTCAAATTTTCAAAGTGCATCACTAGTTCTGTTTCCACCCACTAAAAATTTTAAACTTCAAACTCCACCACTGACTAAAATAGCGATGCAGTCATGCTCTCTGTCCCTATTGTAGAGTGACGCTGACTAGTAAGAAATGCTATATAACATTGCTAGAGAGTTCAAACTGCACCACCTATGCAGACTCCACCATTGAGGGAAAGAAAAAATTGAAATTCAATTTTTTTATGACATGTGCTTTTTTCAATTTTGATCATTTGGGTTATTACATGCTTCTTTGACCTCCTTTTTGTAGATCTAGCTAGTTTTCTTGTAGGTTGGCTTGATCAAAGTGAAGGAGAAAAGAGGCATGATGACATCACTTTCTCTTAATACCAAGTGTTTTTGAACACTTGAGTGTTTGTTTAACACTCTTAGAGAATTCACAATTTCTCTTAAGAAAACTTGTTATCTTTCATGCTTAGGACCTGTTATCTCTTGAAATTGCACCCTTGTTGATTTTGATGTTAAACACCTCAGTGTAACATTGGAAGACCTCTAAATATTTGGGTTTCTTGCAGACAGAGGTCAACCTCCGGAGAAGGCCGGCTTCCTTTGTGCTATCACCTAAACTACTGATTCTTTGAAGGGAAAGGGAGAAGGAGAATTCATTAAAATAAAGATTAAATTCTAAGGTGATACATCGAATTGATGAGGAATTATGAAATGAAAACAAGATGAACATACACTGGGAAACTTAACTTCAACTGTTTCACATACTCAGCACGACTTCTTTTAGACTTATGCATCAATCTTAATAGGCTCGATCTACATACACATGTTAGGAAGGAAAGATAAATTTCACGGCTTCAAGGTATGAATGTAGACTAATAAAACATAATTAAAGACTTGCATAATCAAAAGAGAAATACAGAAATGAGAGTATTACAAACATGAACATTAGCTTCCAAGGTAAACTCTGTGTTATATTCTAGATTCTAGTTGAGTTACAAAACATACATTTAGTCGAGAAAGTATTGATAAAAATCACTAACTCTTTAGAGTGTATAATCGGAAGTATTTACAAAAAGGAAATAAATGCCTTATATATCAAAATGTGTCGGCCCCTTGGGCTTACAAAAATATCAGGGCTCAGAAAGATCCGCCTCTTAGATCTTTTGATTGAAATTAAATGTTGCACCCTGCGTGTCCAGGTCGGTGAAGAGTCACTCCCTAGAGAAGCCTTCTTCAGATCTTTCTGCAACCACCGCATTTACTTCTTGGTATCGTGTCTGCCTTGAACCTCTTCAACTGAGTGCTTTGAATGCTCCTGAGCTCAGAATAGATACACGTTTCTTTTCATTTTGTTGATGCTCTTCAGACTGCCACGACTCACTTTTAGATCTCTCTAATTAGTTGAGTAAACTCCACGCAGATTCTTTGGGTAGTCAAAAACTCCTCCTGTAGAATCGCATCTTGGTGAGACACTGAAAGTGTCTCACTGATGTGATTATGCCCTTTTGAAGCTATCAACATAACATGAAACTATCAATGAGAGCTCTTATCGAGCTCGCAAAGTCATACCTATATCACTGAAGCCATCGGTAAGACACAATTCTGTCGCTGAGACATCATGACGAAATCCCTATTCTTTAGTGAAGGCATCCATTTTAGGGAGACCTTACTTTCGGCGAGACCTCTTGGCGATGTTGAATCCTTCTCCCTGAGTTGGTTCTCCTTCGGCAAGACTTCAATTAGTCGCCAGGACCTTTTGGTGAACACCTCAACTCCACGAGCTCCCTATATTTTTCGGTGAGACACTGGCAAGTCAGGAAGACTTCATAGCGAGGTCTTCTAGTCAGGCCGATTCCCGCTTTGTGTCACTGAGACCACCTTCATTCACCGAGACATCTTATAGAACTCCTTTTCCTTTGGGGAATTCTTCACTTCGAGAAGACTCTTTTTGAGAACCTTTGGTGTCGGTGAGAGATCTTACCGAAAGCAAGAGGCTACTCCAAGACCCTTTATCTTCTATCGGTGAGACATTATTGATGTCACCCCTAGACATTTCATTCCACTGAGCTCTAGATCTCCATTGGTGTGATTTTTATCAGTCGGGGAGACATCTCCCCAAAAACATGACCATTCACCGCGCTCCTGTCTTGTCGCCGAAACTTTGGCCTGTCGGCCAGATCCTTTGTCGAGCACACTACGGTCTCCCCAAACTCACATATTTCAGCCAAACTACCTGTTTGTCACCGGGACTCACGCCGAACTCCTCCATTCTGCCTGAGCTCTCCTCGATTCGCTAAGACTCCCACCGGTCGATGAGAAGTTTCACCGAGCTCCCTATCCTTTCGGTGATGAGTTCACTTTTCTTCGGTCGGGGAGACCTCACGCTGATCCCTTTATCTTTGGGTGAGCATGAAACATTTCAGGGCCGGGAGACAAGCCTCGTTCGCCAAGACCTTATGGCAAATCTACTTTCTATCACTGAGACATTTCCTGTCAGCCGAACCTTATCCTGACGGTGAGATGTTATGCCAAATACGACCCCTTGGCTAGGCCCCTTTGTTGTCTTCGATGTGACCTTTATCCTTCGACAAGACATTATGCTGAAGGAAATATCCTTTGCCGAGCTCCATTTCTTTCGGTGGGGTCCCCCTTCCATCAGCGAGACATCTCCTAATTGCCAAGACCTTGTGGTGATGAAATCTTGCTTTGCTGATGCCGTTTCGTTCATTGAGACTTTGATGGATCGACAAGACCTATGCTGATATTACCTTATGTCGGCGAGACATCTTTCCTTCGCTGAGACATTATGTCGAAAGACAAATCCTTCGACGAGCTCTTTTTCCTGTTGGGGAGACATTCCTTTCTTCGGCAAGACCTCTTGCCGAAGTCAAACTTTCTCGGCGAGGTCTTTTGTTGTCGGCGAGACTCCTGTGTGTTGGTGAGAGATCATGCCGAAGGTGCTTTTCTTTGGCGAGGGCCCATTTCAATTAGCATGACTTTTCTTTATCACCAAGACATCTTAGCAAACTCAATTTCCTGCGCTGAGAGCCTTGAGAGTTGAGGAGAATTTTTGACTTCGGTGAGACCCTACAGCAAAGCTCGCCTACTTTGCCGACACCACCTCCTTTTGGTGAGACTTCAAGAAGTCGCTAAGACTCTATGGCAAATGCTTTATCCCCCACCGATATGCATAACCTTTTTTCGTCGGGACGATGATCGATGTCTTGCCGATAGGAACCTGTAGGTGAATTCCACTTGCCGTGACATTCCTGGGGTCTTGCTGATTTCTCCTTAGAGAATTTTCATACCAAATGACTTTTTCCCTTGTGCAAATACTCCATTTGGCCTCTCAAAGATCTATCACATGATTATCCTACCTGATTGAGCTTGCAGGTGAAAATTAGGTAACATTTCCAGTGACCTCAGCTGGATGTTTGCCTGCTAAACATAGAAACTAGTAGCCAAAAATCATCCATTGGGCATGGAGTCATTAAGAGGCTCAGAAAAAAAAATATCAATTTTGCACATGGCAGCAATTCGCTTGAGACCCATAGGACATAACAGGTTGCCAAAAACAAAACAAAGGAAAACGAAAGAGAAAACTGCTGCGCCATCACAACACCCAGGAAATAGAAAATAATTAACCTAAAGCATAGAAGCACTTATGGAAAACATAAACCTAAACTAATATGTACAATAGAGGGACTCCATCAGAATTGAAAACAAGGTTTGAGGTGTATCCCATTAACTGGGATAGGAAGCACTTCCCCTTCTGTTGTGGCCAGTTGGTAAGCATTGTGCTCCTTACAGTGTCTGATAATGAATGGGCATGTCCACATGTTGTCAAACTTGGTTTGATGGCTTGGCCTGCTTTTCAGAACATCCAATATCAGCACGGGATCTCCCACCTTGAAAACCTTTTCTATAGCCTTCTTGTCAAATGTTCTTTTCGTTTGGAGTTGATGATATGGGGTCCTGTCCCTCAAACATCTCTAACTGGAGAACAATGTCTAGAGCTGGAAGCTCCACAGATAGAGGTAATCTAGCCTCTTTGCCATAAACTAACATATATGGTGAATTACCAATAGACTTCTTAGGAGTCACTCTGTCTGCCCAAAGTGCATACTTTAATTTAGTGTGCTAGGTACTTTGATTATCCTCCATTATTCTTTTGATAATCCTGATGAGATTCTTATTTGTGCTTTCAGCTAAACCATTACCCTGAGGGTAATAATTTGAGGATGTATTCAAATGAATTCCATGTTTAACAGCCCAATCAGTTAATCTTAATCCCACAAATGCAAGAGTGTTATCAAATATGATAGAGTTAGGAACTCCAAATCTGGTGACTATATCTTCATAGAAGCTCAACACAAAAGATTCATTTGCCTCTTTTAATGCAACCGCCTCTGTCGACCTTGTAAAATAGTCAGTGGCTATAAGCACCCACTTGTGACCAATACTGGAAGGTGGATTTATTGGCCCAATGAAATCAATGCCCCATCTCATGAAGGGCTGCTCCACTTGAATTGGATGCAGGGGCATAGCAGGTAGCTTTTCCTTTCCTGAAAATATAGCACATTTGATACACTTTCTTGACCAGGCATATGCATCTTTGAACAAGCTGGGCTAGTAGTAACCAGCTCTTGTTATTTTCCAAGCAGTAGTTCTTGGGACAAAGTGACCTCCCGTAGCTCCATCATGAAACTCATGAAGCACCTTCTCAATTTGATGACCGTGAATGCATCTTAATAGGATGCCATTCAGATCTCTTTTGAAAAGAACATTGTTTACCAACAAATACGGTATGGACTACAATCTGAAGTATCTTCTTTTGGCTCTGTTCAAACCTAATAAACACTCACCAGTTTGTAAAAAATGGGTCATGTCTTGAACCCAATTTGTCATTCCCATAGGTACATCATCTTGAGCATTCTAAAACTCATTTGTATTAGTAAACACATCATCCTTTTCTAATTCATTTTTACTACTTGGTCCTGTAGCAAGCTACTCACAAAGACCTTTATCTCTAACCAGGTTGGTGATCTTAATAACTACATCATACTCCATGAACTTGGTGACCCACCCTGCTATTTTTTCATTCAAATTTTTGTTCAACAGAAACTCCTTCACACTTGAGTGCGCCACCAGAATATGAATCTTATTGTTTGACACTAGAGGCTTAAAATTCTTTAGGATTTTGATCACAACGAGAACATGTTTCTCAACAAAGGTATACCTCTCTTCATAATCAGTAAATACTTGGCTAAAGAAAGCTATGGGATGTTCTAAGTGTATACCTTGATATCTATCCCACTCTAAATGTGCGAAATGACTAAGAAATGTGAATGACAAAATACCAAGGACACCTCAAGATTAGCCAAAAGAGTGATATAGCGAAAAAGAAAATGAATGAAATGAAATACAAATAGTTTCACCTTCCTTGCTGTTGATTTCTCCTTGAATGGCCCATGCTTGGGATGATTTGTGTGCTCCTTAGATAATGGCTTGAGTGACTAAATGCAAGATTCAATGTGTAAGATGATTAAAAGTGATGGCTAAATGATGGCAAAGGATTGAGGATGTAAATTGGCAGCATGTAGTTATGAAAATACCAAGTGTTGAAAATGCCCTTGAGGAGGGGGTATTTATAGGAGAATTTGAATTCTCTAGAGAATTCAACAGTCAAGATGCATCCAACAAGGTCAAGATGAAAGACTATGGTGGGTTGAGAACCCACAAGCCCTCACATCTTGACATGTGGATGGTGAAGTGGCCAAGGGGATATGAGATGGAGGTGAGGTGTCAAGAAGGTACATGAGGTGGAGAAAGGACATGCACCTTGGGGAGTGGAGAGATTTCCACAAAAAAGAGATTTCTTGTCCCCAAGTGGGAGTGAAAGGGACACTTGAGGAATTTTAGAATTTCTCAAAAATCTGCATGGAAAAATGAAAGGTGGTTGGAGATATAAATGTGAATTAAAAATTCACATTCCTAGAAGGATCTAGAGGATAAAAGGTGGGCTCCAAAAAGGTGGGACTTGGTCACATGTGGAGATTGTGACAAGTCCAAGGTTCTAGAAGCCTTGAAAGAATGGAGTGTGAATTAAAAATTCACATATAAAGGAGAGGAATCTAGGACCAATAAATGTGAATTAAAAATTCACATGGGAAAGGGGGTCAATGTCCAAAAAGGAAAAATGGAAGAATTGACCAAAAAGTGGTGTTAAATTTAGCTAATGACTTTGGTTAAGGTTGTGCAAACATTGGATTAGGCTAATTAATGGAAGATTAGAAGCAAGTGACAAATGTATGAGGATGTGACATTAATCTCTGATTAAGAGGATGCACATCATAATCATGAATTAATTTAATTAATTCAGATTAGGGTGAGGTTATGGAGGATGTGACAAGGAGAGAGAAAGTGAGGAATTTTAAATTGATTTAAAATTAAAAGGGGAAAATGACTAAATTAAATAAATTAGCGTATTTATTTAATTTAGAGAGGAATAAGGTGAAAGATAAAGTGTTAATTATTAAATTAAATACTTTACCGATATGAGACAAAAGGTGTAATATTAATTTAATAAATTAGTATTAACATGATAGACAGAAAGACAGTAAATTTAATCATATGGAAGTGACTAAATTTAGATGTCTACATTTTTCCCCTCTTCGAAATATTATTAGGATAACAGTGTTTTGAAGAAAAATAAAATACTAATGAGGCAAGAGGTGAAAGATGGTGATGCCCCTAGCGTGAATGGAGGAATGGTAAGAGGGTATGCCCCTTCGAGAGGGCGGTCGGGGAAGGAAAAATGGGTCCCTAGATGATGTCTTGATAAGAAGGAAATAATGCTACCATTGGATAGAGCTCGAAAAACTAAGCAATTTTAGTTTTTGAACGGAGGTGATCCGACACACGGTTTGCAAATGGCAGCCTCGGGAAGTTTGGGATTAGTTGGAGGAATAAAAAGTTAAATAAAAGGTAAAAAATACCTTTTTGGAGGAAGGGGGGTTAAAAAGGTAATTTGGAAAATTACCTTGGTCATTTTCACTGTAGCAGTTGAGAGAAAGAGAGGAGAGGAGGGAAAACCAACGAGGAGACACGATGCCGACAGACAATGACATTGCGATCGTGCACTGAGCGGACGGAGTACGGGCAATGTACAGCGGGGGCGCAGACGAACAACATGTGAGTAGCAATAAAAGCCCTCATATGTGATTTACGCATTTTTTACGTAAAAAAATTAAATTTAAAAATGTGGGTTTTGTTGGGGACGAAAATGATCAAAATGGGTTCAAACTAATTTTTGTTAAAAAAAAGCCGAATTGAGGAGAAAGTGCAGGGGGGGCAAACTGGGCCGGGGCGGAGCCGCCCCAAGCTGGGGCCCCGCCACCGCGGCCTGGGGCAGAGCCACCCCTCTGCGGGGGCAGTCCCGCCGCTGTGCGGGGCGCGTCCGCCTCGGCCTTGGTGAGCAGCTCCTGCGAGGCGGTCCGCGCCCATTGCGAAGGCGGAGAACGCCTCTATGGGGTAAGCGCGCCGTGGGGCGTCCGTATACGTGGTGGCCCTTGTACTTGGCCGAAGCGTCTTTGCCGGTAGCGAACGCCTAGCGTGAAGCGGATCGCCGCGATAACGCGGCCAGAGACAAACTAACTTCCGGCGGGGAGGAGGTGGGGGAACGCAGTTGAAGGGAGGCAAAAGCGTAAAAATAAGAGAAGCGAAAAAGGGACTATGGTAAAATCGCGCGCCATCGCGAGCTGTTGATTGAAGTGCGGCGATCGGAGGTGATGGTAAGCGAGAGCCCGCGCGATGAGCGAGGAGAGGACGGGGGGCATCGGATCCAGCGAAGTTGGGGCATTGTGTCGCGGTTTCCGGTGGTTAGAGCCCACATCAGCGTCTTGGCGGCATTGATGATAGAGATGGGCTTCGGAGACATCGGCGTTCCCATCTTCCTATAAAGAGATGACCATGACATTGAGGGCGTGTAAGCGTATTTTAGAGACTCTGGAGTGCTGCCGGTTAGTGAGTGAGGTGGTGTCTACAAGGGCAACGTTAGACGAGACTTTGAAGGTTTTGTTTGGTGATGTGAGGTTGCCCCTAGTGAAGGGGCAGTTGGACTTGGATGAGTGTTTGACTATAGGGGTGCCAGCTTTACCATTATTCTTGTGTGGATTGATTAGTGGGATACTGCTACCAGACCGGAGCGGACGGACATGCAGCTTGTGGTATATGGAGGTGATTCACCACATTATTGAGTGGCGGGG
>VDFB02361059.1:0-13490 GCA_007258455.2 Sequoia sempervirens
ATAATATATTAATTATATTATTATATAATATTAAATATATTATAATGTATTTGATATTATATAATAATATAATATTATATTATTATATAATATAATATAATATAATATATATTGCATATTGTATATCATATAATATATTATAATATAATATTATATAATAATATAATATTATTTTATATTATAATATATATTATATTATGTTATAATTTAATATGTATAATATATAATATAATATAATTTTATATTATAATATAAAATGATAAATGATTACTTACGTTTCAAAAAAACTGGCCAATATGTATATGGTTGGGTCCCGACCCTGGCCATTTATTAAAAAAACTACATAAAGGAAATGGATATCCATTTCCTATTTTATAAAATCAAAACCGAAAAACCTTAGAGCTCATTTTCTTGCACAGTCCACATGGGTTTTCTATTCTACAACTCGGATATCAATTTGTGGGTCAGTATTTTTGCTCAAATCAATCACATTTGAAAGGTATTTTTGGATTTTAATATTTTTCTTTAAATTATATTAGTTTTGTATTATTTTTTGTGAAAAATAGGATATTTGATAGGTTTTTAATTGCATTAAAATGATTGTTAATTTTGAAAACTTTTATCAGTTAACAGGCTTAAGAATGGTTGATCCCAACCCCGCTCAAAACAAAAACCCTCCAAATCCTCCTTCGTCACGATTGTTGTATCCAAACCAAAACGTGTCAATGATACATGAATCTATTCATAGAAATTTAGATCAATTGAGAAATGTATGTCGAATTTATGACACTCAGTGAGCTATCAAACATGAAAAACACTTTAGAAGCAATCATTTCAAATGTTCAAACTTTGGAAAATCAACACAATAGATTTGCACAGTGGCGAGAGGAACAAAGGCAATTTTATGCCAATGGGTTATCATATGATGAGGTGAGGGCATTTGATATTGACAAATCCCAATTATCCCATTTATTCATCGATCGTAGAACAGGACAACCCCTAAATGTGCATAAGCCAAAATTTTCAATTAAATGGTGAACACATAGAGGCATATTAGATAATTTTTGGAGACGTTGGTGGATGGTTTTTGATAAACCACCCAATAACAATCTTGACATCCCTCAGTTTTTTCTCTGAAAATTATATGTTGAGTTTGTCCTAGGGAGGCATGTCAATTACTTTGGCATGCGAGATTTCCAGGGTGTTGGTAGAGGGATTCCACAATATAGACCTAGAGCACACCGAGTCACCACAGTTCCTCCTGCTCCTCCTATTGAGTCCTCGGCTCTACTACATTACCTTGAGACTACTTTAGATGTAGGGACTTAGAGCATTTATGCCTTACATTCATTGAGTGATCATTTGGTCATGTAGAGCCATCATGTTACACAGTCATATGACAGTCAATCCCATCATGATGGTGATGCACCTGATACATCCCAACATGTTGGTGGTGCACCTACTGCATCAGCTCTGACATGTACACCATCATTAGTTTTGATTGGTACGCCGTCATCAGCTCTGACTGGTACACCATCCTCTTTGGCACATATTTGTGTGCCCCATTACTGCATGACATGCAACAATTTATGTTTGGGTCCTCTTCGACGATCCACTGAGGCTCCCATAGACACATCCAACTATGAGGTTCAAGATATTTTGTATGTAGAAGTTGATAGAGCACCGAGTGGGCCATTTGCAGGAGAGACATCGATTGCCAGGGACGATGTGGGAGCACCGATAAGACTTAAAGTAATTTCATAGTATGTTTTATCTACATTCTTTCATATTTTATAAGAGATATTTTTACTAATATATGTTTATGTGTTGGAATCTTTAACAGTTAATGATAGAGGACTAGATTTCCCAAGTGCAGGAGGCTATTCAATTAGCCATTTCATTTGGCCTAGAGAATCAGTATACAGTATTATTTAAATTGTTATTTAGATGTTAATTTTTGAAATCTATTGTGTTTAAATACATGTACTACATAGATTGATAATATAATGTAATCTTGTCTTTTTATGCAGCAAAGTGGTTCTTTTACAGCCATGTTGACTGAGTCTGACCCATTGGATGAAGTTGCACAACAAGCATATATTTTTTATTCTTGAAATTATGATTATATGTGCATGTGCATTTAAATTATGTTACATTCTTGTCATTTTTTATATAGGAAACCATATTAGCTACTTTATCCACCATGATCCCATCTAGTGTCATAGCATCACAACAGGTATGTGTTTATTTTATATTGTAGATATTTACATTTAGATAGGAGTAGATATATGTTTAGTAAATATGATTATTTGTCAACAATTATATGTTAATTTGTATCATTTTTATTTTACCTGCTATAGTCCTTTGCCCAACTCAGCACTGTGACGAGTGTGGGACCATTTCTTTATACAAGGACTCTTGATCAGCCTAAGGGACAATCATATGCAGACCATCTTATAGAAAAGAGAGCAAGACTTGAGGTAAACAAGAATTTCATTATTGATATAATATAGTACACATATAGTGATTTTGATGTTAAATTCATAATTTATAAATGATAGTATATAAGTTTCTATTTACTAGTCTATCTTGTCAACCATTCACACAATTAATCTAATTTGTGGTTTGAATTGTGGCAAGACTTGAGGTAAACAAGAATTTCATTATTGATATAATATAGTACACATATAGTGATTTTGATGTTAAATTCATAATTTATAAATGATAGTATATAAGTTTCTATTTACTAGTCTATCTTGTCAACCATTCACACAATTAATCTAATTTGTGGTTTGACTTGTTATTGTGTAGGGAGCTTCATAGCAACTAAGTTCTTCAAGGAGGCTCAATTTTGATGGTCCAACACAGAATTAGGATTTGATATAGATTGATATGTACTTGGGGTTTGATAGATCTTGAGATGGCATATATGCCACAATTTGTAAAACTTGTTCTAAAACTTGTTCTAAGTAGGCATGTATGCCAAATTTATATATGCACAAACATAATTATTCTACATTTTGATATATAAGAATTGATATTCGATCTAATTTGTCCCTCGTGTGCATGTCTTTCTACTTTGAATCTTCAAAATGAAATGTATAATTATCTTATAATGGCTTAAAGTTATGATCGATAACATGTTATAGATTAACGAAATTACATTTTAATAGAACTTATGAATTACAATTGGTAATCCATCTATGTTAGAGTTCATTCATATTAAGGTTCACATACATTACATTCCATGAAACCACATTTCTTTTAGGATTTTTTTCAAACAATTCACTGCCTTTTCTATTGTACCACATTTTTCATACATGTCTACCAAAACATTTTTATCAAACACTCAATTTGCGAATACACATGATTTCAAGCTCTGTTGAATGAATTTACATTTGACGTTTTTGAACTTTTGTAATGAAGTGGGTAGCTGATTTTTATTTCAAAAGAAGTTAAAATTAATGAAAAATGGTATGAGAAGCACTGTATAATATTTGTTGAGAAGAAATATTTGAAAATGTGCCTCAAAGAATTGTGGTCTCATATACAAGGCAAAAAATATGAAAAGAGCAACTTATGACAGTCTTATGGCATTGATTCTTTTGATTAAAAACTTCAAACAAATGGATACAACTTAATGAAATATATGTCATTACAGTGTTCATTCAAAAGTAATATAATCGTCTTGATAAAAATCAATGTCACTCAATGTTCATTCAAGCTTAATAACATGTAAAAGGTATAAAATCATCTTGAATAAGAATCACTATCTTTCAACCATAGGGCTTTGATGGAACCTTCAAACAAAGTTCTTACAACTGAACAAGATACATGTTCATTAGATTGTTCATATGAAATCTATACAATAATCATGATCAACAATTAAGACATCACTCAACCATGATGAAACCATTAAAAAAACCAAATACAACTCCATGAAATGCATGTTATTTGACCTTCCACATGCAATTTGTATTATTGCAATGCACAACAATGAATGTTGCTAACCATAATGCATGAATAAGCAAACTAGGCATACTATATGGGCTTGATGCACACTAGTTATAATGCAAACTTCACACAAAATCAATAACACTCATAAGATATTTCCATATATGTCAATCAACCTTGACCCACACCAAAGTTGCTATATCACAATTTTTGTCATTTATGACATTCAACCTAACACAATTGAGGTTTTGTATTTGGTAAGAATTTGTGTAGGAAAAGAAAGTGAGAGAAGATGCTTAAGGTGGATTTGAACAAATGAAGTTGTCCTAAGCATTGAAAACTCTATCAAACAAAGGGATCTTGTTGTCCTGAGCATTGAAATTGAAGCAAAACAACTAAAGACTAAAATTAACCACTTAGAAAAGGAAAGAAAAGATAAGAAAAAGATTTAATCGTCAATGAAAAGGAGGTTAATCTACTCTAAAAATAGTTCTAGAATGTTTGGATGGGTACGTTTAGGCTAGGAATGGTCTTGTTTCAAACCCAAACATGCCAAAACAGTTCGAGCTACATTGGACCGACGATATCCCTTAAGAGTCCAAAGTGCAAAAAGGCAGCAATCTTTGATGGGCTATTACTCGGAAACTGTGATGCTTATAAAATCTTCTTCTAAGGCTACATAATCATATTGGGACCCTCTACAATAACCTCTCTCGATTTTTGCTATCTTGGAGGCATTTTTCTGTGGTGACAACTTTTCAGTTGAGGAAAAAGTTGTCAAATGCAAGCAGTGTAAAGTTGCAAAGTGGTGCAATTTTTGTTTTGCAACTAGTATGAACAAACCATCTATTCCAACACATCTAGATGGGTACGTTTACACTAGGCATGGTTCTCTTTCACACCCAAACATGTTGAATCACTCTGAGCTACGTTCAATGAACTTGATCTCTTAAGAGTCCAAAGTGAAAAAAGGTAGCAATCTCTGACGGGCTATTACTCAGAAACTGTGAGGCTTAAAAAATCTTTGTCTAAGGCTATAGGATCATATTGGGACCCTCTATAATGACCTCTCTCAATTTTTTCTATCTCAAAGGTGTTTTCTCATCGTGATGACTTTTCAGTTGAGGAAAAAGTTGTCAAATGCAAGCAGTGTAAAGTTGCAAAGTGGTGCAACTTTCATTCTGCAACTCGTACGACCAAACTGTCTATTCCAACACGTCCATATGGGTACGTTTACACTAGGCATGGTCCTATTTTTCACCAAAACATGTTGAATCACTCCAAGTTACGTTTAATTGGCTCGATCCCTTAAGAGCCCAAACTGCAAAAAGGTAGCAATCTTTAATGGGCTATTACTCGGAAACCATGACACTTACAAACTCTCTATTTGAGGCTACGAGATCATGTTGGGACCCTCTAAAACAATATCTCTTTATTTTTTCTATCTTAGAGGAATTTCCCCATGGTGATGACTTTTTAGTTGAGGAAAAAGTTGTCAAATTCAAGCAATGTAAAGTTGCAAAGTGGTGCAACTTTCGTTCTGCAACTCGTATGACCAAATTGTATGTTCCAACACATTTGTATGAGTACGTTTATGCTAGGAATTATCCTCTTTTTCATCCAAACACGTCAAATCACTCTAAGCTACGTTCAATTGACTTGATCCCTTAAGATTTCAAAGTATGAAAAGGCAGCAATCTTTGATGGGCTATTACTCGAAAACCATGACGCTTACAAACTCTTTCTGAGGCTACAAGATCATGTTGGGACCCTCTAAAACAAGCTCTCTCAGTTTTTTCTATCTCAGAAGCATTTTCCCATGGTGACGAGCTTTCAGTTGAGGAAAAAATTGTCAAATGCAAGCTATATAAAGTTGCAAAGTAGTGCAACTTTCATTCTGCAACTTGTATGACCAAATGAACTGTTCCAACACGTCTAGATGGGTACGTTTATGCTAGGAATGGTCCTCTTTTTCACCCAAACACTCTTAATCACTTTGAGCTACATTGGACCGATGATTTCCCTTAAGATTCAAAAGTGCTAAAAGGTAACAATCTTTGACGAGCTATTACTCAAAAATTGTGTCACCTAGAAACAATCCTTCTAAGTCTACAGGATCACGTAGGTCCCCTCTATAATAACCTCTCTCGATTTTTTATATCTCTAAGGCATTTTCCCATGGTGTCGATTTTTTAGTTGATGGAAAAAAGGTCAGATGGATGCAATGTAAAGGTGAAAAGGGGTTTAGGGTTCATTATGCTCCTCATGAATAAGTGAATAAGTGAATCATTTACTCAAATACACTTAAGTCATGAACTACACACATTAATACAAAGTATACACATGAAAACACGTAGGTTGTAAAGTATACATTAGAATACTCATAAGTCACAAAGTATACACATAAGTTGTAAAGTATACACTTGAATACATGTAAATTATACACAATACGCATGATATTATCATTCAAGAATTGCTATCAAATATAGGATTTACAAAATGCCACATAGGTATACAACAAATGACCCTAATACATAGGCATTTCCCAGTTGGGGAAGGAAATAGATCACACGTTGCCTTCGCGGTCAACACACTCTTCCACAACAGTAGCACATTGATATTCTAGAGTGACAAGCACTTGTACAAGCCATCAAGGTAGTAGTTAAACTACATACAAGCATCACGAAAATTTTCAATAATAGGCCATAAAAGAGCAAATATAATGTCAAATTTACTAATTTGTCACATACCTCTACCAAAGGATCAGAGTTGGCTATTGTTGCAGCAACTCCATGATCCATCATGCTACAAACATCATAATATACTTTGAATGACAAATCTATATGATCACAATAGAAAAGATGCTTAGACTAACAAATCCATATTATTCTAAACAACCTAAATGATGATGAAATGGTAATGAAAACTAGAAAAGATGCTTAGAATAACAAATCTATACTATTATAATCTGTCGCATACATTTTCTAAAGGATCAGAGTTGTCTATTGTTGCAACAGCTCCATGGCCTATCATGCCACGAACATCGCAATATACTTTGAATGATAAATCTATATGATCATAATAGAAAAGATGCTTAGACTAACAAATCCATATTATTCTAAACAACCTAAATGATGATGAAATGGTAATGCAAAATAGAAAAGATGTTAGAATAACAAATCTATATTATTCTAATATATCAGATACCTCTTCCAAAGGATCAAAGTTGGCTATTGTTGCAGTAGCTCTATGGTCCAATGTGTCACGAACATCACAATATACTTCGAATGACAAAACTATATGATCACAATAGAAAATATGCTTAGACTAACAAATCTATATTATTCTAAACAACCTAAATGATGATGAAATGGTAATGCAAACTAGAAAAGATGCTTAGAATAACAAATCTATATTATTCTAAACAACCTAAATAATGAACCTTAGCAAATAAAAAATATCAAAATGTGATGAACAATATCATACCTATGCCATATAACAAATGATCCGCTACTCAAGTGTTCCTGAAGGGTCATCTCTTACCTTTAGAGTTTTGAGTAATGCTTCATGATCAACACTACTAAGTGTCCACAGTTTCTTTTTTTTTGGTCTAGCATGATGTCGCAATATCTTAACATTTATTGCTATACCAAGGTGTAAATACATGAGAATGGTTTTGTGTTTCTCATAGTCTTCAATGTAGGTATGTCGTTCTTTCTTGTAGTACCCCTCTGTTTATGCCTATGTTTTTTGTTGATATGTTTTCACATGGTTAGACCTATCATGCTTTGTTGGATATTTTGATCGCTGGTTTTGAGCGATGGTGGATTATTATGTGACATGATGATACTTGTTTGATGATTATTGATTTTAGACATGATATGATTTAGCGTAGATGTTTATTTTTAGTTTTTTATTGATATGTATATGTTTATGATGGACTAACAGCATTTATTTCGTTAGTTTGCTGTGAAGTGTATTGGTGTGGAGAACAGAATCGCATCACTCGCTTGCGAGTGCCCTGCGATATATGTGATTTCCTCCTCACGGTGTGTCTGTTTAATGCTTTATATATATATATATATTTGTATGCATGTTATTTGCTTGGTTGCACGACTTGCAGGTACATGACACCGACTCCACCTGTGTAATCAGGTCTGAGCGTGTCAAGACTCAACGGAAACGTTGATCGAGAGATAGTAGTTTGGTTTACCCTAGCCTAGTCTCTAATCTTGGTCTTAGTACTTTGTTTGTTTTAGTTTAGAGTCATAGGTTTGTATTATCAGTTTCTGTGTGAATAAATTGTTGAAAGCAAATTTGGTTAATTTTTAATGTTGGAATATTGTGTTTTAAATTATTGTTATTTAAATTAATTTTAAATGTTAAAGAAATTACTTGCTTGATTATTTAATTAATTAATTAGCTTATTTGGTTAAATGGTTTGATTTTAAAAGATCAAACTTATTTAATTAAATAAATTAATTAGTTAAATTAAAATATTAAGTGAGTAAATAGTTATATTTAAAAAAATTAAATGAATTATGGAAAATTGTAAATTTAAATTTGAAATATGCATGAGATTTGAATAGTAGTTGTAAAATTTAAATTAAAATAAATTAATCAACTTGCATGCAAAATTGGAATTGGCAAATTGTCGAGAAGTGGAGAAGATATTTTGGTAACCACTTCTCGACATGTGTGCCAGTGCTTTAATGAGGTTGTTGAGAAATTTCACGGAGGTAATATTGGATCGGAAAATTTCACAGAGGATGTCTTTTTCATTCACGAGAAATTGGTTTTGGCTCTGTTAAAAAAATTGGTAAATACTTCTGTTGCAAATTTGTGGAAGATCTTTGGCTTTTGGTTGATTTTGGAATTGGAAGATCTTTGGCTTTGGTTTGTTTTGGAATTGGTTCTCAGGAGGATTTGGTAGCTACAGGCAATAGAGGCTACAAGGATTTCTTCACCAGTAAGCAAAGGAATTCAGGTAATCCTTTTGTATTTATTTTATTTAGATTTGGAAAAGAAAGCTTCTTGTAGTTATTTGCTGTGTGAATTCTTTATGGCTTTAGGAAAGCTTTTGTTTTTTTTTTTAATTTCTCTGTAGAAAGTATTTTAAACTTGAAAAGGGAAATGATTCTTCAAGGAATAATTTGGGATATGAAACAAAAGTTTGTGTGTGATTTCATTTGTAAACCCTGTAGAAGGTTATTTAAATTTCCTACTGTAAATTTTCCAGATGAACTGGAAAATTTGTGTATATATGGATATTTACATTTTTAAATGAATATTTGTTTAATATTCGCCGCCGTACGGATGAATTTACCAGAATGGAGTTTTGTTTTATTTTATTTTTAAATAAGGGTTATTACTATTTTAAATCGCAGAGTTTTAAATTCTTATTGCAAAAGAAATTTCATTTTTTATGTTTATGAAGACTGTATATGAAATTTTAAGAGTTTTATTTTTATTTTTATGGGGGCCGTGGGGGTTTTCCCCACAGTCGCCGCCCCTAAGGGAGGCGACAATGGGAGGTGGCTGCGGCCGCTCCCACAGCCGCCGCCCCTAAGGGAGGCGACAGTGGGAGTAACTCCCACCGCCTCCGCCATGTACAAGCCGGCTCGGCTAGAGCCGTCACCAAAACCCTATACGCGGCCAGGTTGCGAATGTAAAAAAAAGGACTCTGTCATTTTTTAGTTTTAAATTTATCCGAATTTAAAAATAAATTGTGTTAAGTGTTTAATTCGGATTTTATTAATGATTATATATATATATATACATATCTGTTGGGATTAAATATATTATTTATATATATTAATATTTATATATTTTCATATGTTTATATGTTATATATATAGATATTTGTTAAGTTTGTGAATTTATTTAAATTAGAAAAATAATAATGAGAAATTTGAAATTGTGAAAGTATAGAAAAAGATTATATGCAAATTTGTGGAAATTAGAAGAGTGAATTGAAAGAAACAATTACATTTATTGTTCTCAAATTGATCTTTAATTTAAACGATTTATAAATATGCTGTATTCAAAATCATACATATGGATTTAGTATATCCAAATGATAGACAAGAATTTGCTTTAAATTGTTTTAATTTTTGTGATTGGGCAAATGGGAAAGTCTTTAATGATCAAGTCTTCCAGATCAAATTGTAAAAGTGGGGATAGTGATTGTTGAACTGAATTTCTGTATTGGTTATTGATGTGTACATGATTTCTTTGTATGGTATTTAGATACCAAATAGTTGTGAACACAATATTTGATGTTCGTAAGGAATAGTGTTGAGATTATATTTTGTATGAATGTACACTTGTAAACCATAGTCAGAAAACTTAGATACCTTGTTATGTTTAGGGGAGTGGCTATTTGTAAGGGCCGACACACAAAGTGGTGTCAGGGTAACTTACAAATAGTTAGTAACTCAGTGAAAATTAAAGAGCACAGTAGTTAGATTAAAACACTTAACAAGATGTATATGCCTCACTTATTGACTCTTGAGCTACTACAGTCATGAGTATAAGATGAGAAGGCCTGGAATGGCAAATCGATGTCTTGTTCCTTTAAAAGACATTCGATTCCACAATAGTATGCAATAGGGGCCGGGTTTCGTAAGAGGTTACCAGGGTAACCCAAGGATTGGGGGCCGGAACCTAGGAAGAAACACCAGGGTAACCTTTGCATCGTTGTGATGACATTCCACCTAGAATAACAGATAACCTCGTATTTGTAGTAAATTCAATTGTTAAAAATCTGGAAGCAATGTAACCAATAGATTGTTTGTACTAAAGTCTAGGGTTAGTAGATTAGGTCTAGGTAACCTTATTAATATCTCCTAGCACGGGGGGTGGACCTACGGGTACCACATGGTTGGGTGGAACGTGCACCTTACTCCGTTGGGTCCCCAGTTTGTGATCATGGCATTGAGAGCTTCATGGATGGAGAGCTCGCACATGGAAACTTATGTTTATTTCATCATTGTATATTGTAAACTTGTATTTGAAAGCATCCCTCAATTGTATAAGAGGTGGTCATTTGTAAAATGTAACTATTATTTGAACTACCTCATCAGATGGATGAGTATTGTATAACTATCAAATGCAATGTATGGAAACATGTATGTATTTTATTATATTATCTTGGATGGAAATTTCAATGTTATGCAATGTTAAATCTTTATGTTAATGTTATTAATATGTGCAATGCGAAATACTTTAGTCACTTATGGAAACTCAAAGTAGTCTAACGTCGCTTAGCCTAATGAATGTATGCAACTAATTAACCTAATAATTAAACTTTAAAAAAAATTATTACACCTTTTCAACACTTTTGCAACATTCTTAGGCTATTAAGATGGGGCATTACAGATTGGTATCAGAGAAAAGGTTACAAACACTGGACGCTCTGGGTAATCATGAGCCCATTAGGTTGACCTAGTACGTAGTGTCACAACTAATAACCTTGGTTGAATAGTATCTAAGACTCGTAATTGTTATGTGTAGGAACATGCCTAGGCGAGGAGGAAGAGGTCGTGGTAGAGGTCGAGGTGGAGGCCGAGGGCCAATCCCTTAGGTTACTCCCCCTCCTAGTCCTCACCACAGTGATCAGGCAGAACAGATGGGACAGAGAAATGAGGGACAAAATCCCGAACAGTTAGCAGTAGAGGGTTCTCAGATACGTCCACTATTAGAGGAGGTCCTAGCTCGTCTTGGACCTAGACAGGCAGATGAGTAGGAGATTGTCAGAGAGAGGGATAGATCCCCTAGGAGAGTAGAGGATATAGCACATCAGGATGCTATCATTGCAGGTCATATGAGGGATTTACTGAGAGCACGCCCTCCTACCTTTGATGGTTCAGGAGGTGGGTTAGAGGCTAAGACCTGGCTACTAGATTTGGGTAGATGCTTTGCCATGCACCCTTACGGTAGCAATACCTGTTCCAGATGCGCTATTATGCACTTGAGAGGATTCACCTCTACTTGGTGGCACCTTGAGGAGCAGAAGCTCCATATAGATATTGGTTTTGTATCTTGGGAGATGTTTCTCGAGAGGTTTAGAGCACGGTTCCTGTCGGAACACTGGAGGCAGCGTAGGGCTGACAAGTTCCATGATCTACGTCAGTTGGCTCTTTCTGTAGAGCAATATGAACGTAGGTTCTACGAACTCAAACAATATGTTGGTATTGGCGACGATGAACCTATGTTAGTACAACACTTTATCAGGGGTCTGAATGCTCGCATCAGTGGTGGTGTCCGAGTCTTTGAGCCAAAGACTATGGAAGTCATGGTGGAGAAGGCTCGTATTGTAGAGGAGAACCTTATTATGGCTTTAGGTGGGCACACAGGAGTGCAGATTGGGAGTGCTCCTGTAGCAGGTTTTAGTCCACGGGGTGGACAGGCACAGACAGGTGGTTCTTCCAAGAACCAACAAACACCCACAAAGGGTGGGCAACAACAACAAAAACGAACCCCTCAAAAGAACAATAACCCTCAACCACAACAACAAAATAGTCCTCAAACAGGAAAGGGTTGCAACTGGTGGCGCAACAAGTGCAATAGGTAGGATCAGCCTGTGCAGAGTGCTCAGTCTACCGTCAGTAGGGGTAGTTTTCAGCAGTCCAATGCACCTTCGGGTGGCAGAGGATTCGGCAGAGGAACAGGTTGTTATTCATGTGGGCAGTAGGGACACATAGCTAGGCAGTGTCCGATGAGAGGTCCTACTAGTTATGGGTTTCGACCTACAGCTTCAGAGCCTACGGTGGGAGATGCAGGAAGAGCACATACAATATATGCAGCGATTAATGACCGCCAAGCCGATCACCAGAACACGGTGGTCGAAACTTCAGGTAAGTTGCATGGTGTTAGTGTTTCTATACTTTTGATTCTGGAGCCACTGACTCCTTTATTTCACCGACCATTGTAGACCGTTGTGGTCTTGTGGCAGTAAAGCAAGGTGGTAAGTGGCAAGTTGAATTCGCCTCAGGTATGAAAGTAGCAGTAGAAAACTTAGTACATAACTATGAACTTAAAATTGGTACGTTAACTACCTTAGTAGATTTATATGTTACACCCTTAGGATCATACGACATAGTACTAGGCATGGATTGGTTAGCATCTTATCATGTTGTAATTGACTGTTGACTTAAGACAGTTAGTTGCATTAATGATTTAGGTGCGAAAGTGGAAATCGTAGGTATTCATAGACCTATCTCTTTGCAGATGATATCTGCTATGCAATTAAAGAGATGTCTTCGTCAGGGATGTCAACTGTTTGCAACAACAGTTACTGATTTGGAAGAGGGTGAGAGTCGAGAGGTGTCTCTTGATGATCATCCTATTCTTAGGGAATTCGCGGATGTGTTTCCCGATGACATTCCTGGAATGCCACCGAAAAGGGATATTGACTTTAGAGTTGACCTAGTTCTTGGAGCTGAACCTATATCTAGAGCTCCTTATAGAATGACGACTCAGGAGTTAGAGGAACTTCGTATTCAGTTAGAGGAACTTTTAGAAAAGGGATTTAT
>VDFB02361060.1:0-10234 GCA_007258455.2 Sequoia sempervirens
TGTGTGTGATTGACCTGATATGGGGTGTCGGGGAATGTGGTGCTTGGAACCTTAGGAAGGTTGTAGCTGCTGGGTGAGAATGATTGCACCTGGGTAGGGATGGTGGGAGAAGTGATATAAGGCTGTAGATGATGGAAGTTTGCAAGAACAAGAGGATTATAACCCTGAGTTTGGCTATTTGAATTTCTAGTGTCACCTCCAAATTGTGCCAATAAGAGAGCTTTGTTCAATGCATCATGCAAGGATGTAGCCTCACCACAATGCCTGAATTTGGATGCAAATGAAAGGTTTAAACCCCAATAATAATGTTCTATCAGTATATGATCATCAACAACCAAATCTAAAGATTGAACCTGTAACGCCAAGAAAGTGCACAAAGACAAAGATTAAGAGCAAACATGTAATACAAATCTAAATGCAAATCTAATGCTAAGCAACAAAGAACAAAGGAAAGTAATAACATGAACAAAACTAGAACAATCTCACCAAATTTGTATGTATTTCCATGATTCATCTCGATTGCCCTTCTCCATTTTGCTTGTGTAGTATAATTGCCCTAAGATTTCTCGTAAGTTCGTGCAAGTATAGTCTAAGATAGTGATTAGCAAAACATTGAAGATTCAAGATTAAGTGCTCTCAAAAGTCATAAGATTTTGCTAGAGAGATTGGAATAAGAATGACAGATCAATTTATAAAAAATTGATTATTCAAACGACAGGCTAAGATTGAAAGATCAATGGACGATTGAGATTGACTGATTAGTCATGCATTCTGATAACAGTTAGTAATGACATGAGTGATATAAATTAGAAATAGAATTAAAGATTAAATAAATGATTTAATCTTCGAATTTGGTATTCGAAAACAGAAGAATTATCTTTGCATGACAAAGATAAAGATGGATTAAAGCAACTCTTGTTCGAATGCACGCACAAGGTTTAATTAATTAAATAAGAATATTTAATTAATATGCATGTACGCGCAATTGAGTTAGCACTGGACGATTGAATGATTTGATGAAGAGATTACTCGAGAATGCCACTCAGACATTAAATCAAGAGTTAACTAAGCGATTTGAATAGATCTTTGAGTCGAGTAAAAGTGAATACTTAGATAACTCACACAAATATCTAAATATAGAGGAATGCATTAAAATAGAATTCATGAATTAAATAATTCACTAATTCAAGATTTGATATTTGAAGAATAATTAAATAAATAAGATTTATTTAATTAAGTGATGAAAGGATTTAATTGAATAATTAAATAAATAAAGAATTTATTTAATTATAGTTGAAGTATGATAAAGAGTAAACTAAATAAGAATTTATTTAATTTGACAAGAAGGATAAGGTTAATTAGTAACATAATTAAATAAAAAGTGTTTATTTAATTAATCAGATAGAATAAATAAAAGTGTGAATTAATTAAATAATTAAGATTATTTAATTAATAGAAGAATTAATAGAAGATGAATTAATTAAATAATTGACATTATTTAATCATGACCATGAAGAATACGAATTATGAAGAATATTGAAGTCGCAGGCTTAAACCAAATTTCGGTGTCTACATTTGCCCCTCTTTGATACAATGTCATTTCGGCATTGTGTCAAAGAAAATCGATAAGAAATATGCCCCATTAATGCCCTAGTGTAAAACAGGTGAAGATATGCCCCCTCGGGAAAATTGAAAAAATTTCAAAAAAGTTAATAAAAATTTGGAAATAGTCCTGATTAGGCCATTGGATGGCCAGAAATGCAGTGGAGTTTACAGAATTGAGTTTGGGAACGTTAGGTACAGATACGGGAGGAGTGGAAATGACAGTTGACACAACCAGTAGAAAAGAATGCCACCTAAACCTTAGGTATATATAGGAAGTGGGGTAAAAACCTATTCATTTTCACCCACCTTGCTTGGAAATTTGAGAATTTGCTCTGCACTCCTAGCGACGATGTCTCCCGTTCCAAACACCCATCACCGAGCCTACAGGATCCAGACCTTCCAGAGGCCAGCCGATGCGGACCCCCCGGTATGTACCTCAAACTTGGCTTTTGAATTTTTCCTTTTCCGCGTAGTTTAATGCATTTAATGTAAGTTTTTGTTATGCGTCATTTTAATAAATCACTGCATATGATTGCGCGAATGACGCATCTGTTTGCGGAACAACACATTTGTGATTTTACGTTAGCTGTTTTGCATAATTTGTGTGCGGTTCAATGCATATGTAGATTTATGAACCGCATTTGAAATTTTGCATCGCATTTGCATTTAGAATAGCCACATTTGTTTATTTTGAAACACAGTTGAAATTTTGCATCGCATTTGCATTTAGAATAACCACATTTGTTTATTTTGAAACACATTTGAATATTTCTCAACGCAATGTTAATTTTTCAATGCATATGAATTTAGTGTAACACACTTGTGATATAATTAGCCGCATTTGAAAAATAACGACGCATATGAATTTTATGCACCGCATATGTTAAAGAGCGATGCATGTGAAAAATAATGACTCATTTGAATTGTAGTTAGTATAGTCCGTTTTCCCTAGAATAGATGATTGATGCTGACATGAGGCATGTATAATGCCATCGCAAGTTGTGCTAGACTCGATATATACACGGGAGTCGAGACCGACGACATTTTGATTTAGAGATAGTTTGCGGCCAGCAGAGCGATGGATCCTATGGCACCTAGGTCTACTTCACGTGACAGACATGCCCTAGATTCAGGCGAATCGGGGATTATTGACAACTTTGTGTGAGCGGTGGCACTTGGAGACATTGTCTTTCCACCTACTGATTGAAGAGGCCACTGTTACCTTAGAGGATGTCTACAGGATCCTCATACTTCCTATTAGAGGCACACGGGTGATGTATGATACCTAGAGGGGTGCAGCCGAGATGTGTAGATACTACCCACATGCAGACATTAGGCAGTTAGGATTTGACAACTATGAGATTAGGTGGCATGTGTTGGCTTAGAGGTATAGGCAACTAGACTATCTATTGTGTACATTGATAGGCGGCATAGTACTTCCTGACCCCCAAGGTCATGGTTTTCCCGTGGGGTGGGGGGAGATGCTAGTAGGCATGCTAGAGTGTCGAGTGGTGTATGCTTGGGGTTCATGTCTGCTCAGGATGTTATACTTTCATTTGCATGATATTACCTACCGAGAGGCATAGTCTATGAGTTGTGGTACCATGCTTTTGATGGTATGGGCATGGGAACACATCACCATTTTCTATCCACCAGTGACAGTTGATCTTCCACACGGAGCTCCTTATGCCTTCCGCTATGCGGGGGCGAACACTCAGCACCACATAGGAGATATGGGTTATTTTAGACATGCCATAGACACTATGGTGCAGTTTACATGGAGACCATACTTGGGCTGTGCTGAGTGGTTAGACGAGGATGAGCATTTTCTGTTTTGCCGACATATACAGTTCTTGGTTGGGCGGACAGTGTCACATGTCCACATTATAGAGCGTCAGTTGCTAGATCGTGTCTTGTGACAGTTTGGAGAGGTGTAGGATGTGCCTAGAGGACGGGCAGAGTTTGCGAGATCATAGCGAGAGGTTCCCCTATTGGGTCAAGAGATTCCTGTTGCCACAGTAGAGGCTAACATCGATGCACTACAAGCAGTTCCATGGGGATGGAGGGATGGTCCAACAGATTCAGGGACCATAGAGGAGTACGATCAGTGGTGGGTAGTACACAGACTGATTTCGTTGATAGATCCAGAGCAGCTAGCGCTGGTAGAGTGGCAAGGGATAGGTCCACGAGGTAGGCATGGCAGAGGTAGAGGTCAGGGAGATAGAGGAGGCTGTGGTGATGGAGGAGATGATGGCCGAGGTGGATGGCATGGGGACAGGATAGGGAGACATGGTCAGAGGGGACGAGGGACACCATTGTCACTGATCTATGAGGAGGGACGAGGAGATGAGGATGTGGCCATACCAGACATTGGTAGAGGAAGAGAGGAGGTGGATGCTGCGATAGGGGGAGAGGAGGTGCAACCTATGGAGGTGGCTATTCCATACATCCCAACAGAGGAGGAGGTGGGCAAAGAGGAGGCAGAGATTGATGCCTTGGGTTTGTTGGGAGCCTACTAGGAGGATGATGAGGAGGATGATGATCATGAAAGAGATTTCGAGATTAGATCCTAGAGGAGTTAGATGAGGAGGAGGATGGGAGAGTGAACGGCAGATAGGATGAGACATGGGCAGTGGATCCAGACACAGATACATTGCGTGCTCAGGTTGCATCCTTGGAGGAGTAGATGAGAGTTCTGATGTCAAAGAGGGATGCGTTCTAGATAGAGAGGGACAGAGCCATCATGGATAGAGATCAGGCTATAGCTCTATGACAGGAGACAGAGTAGAGATTCTCAGAGCTCAGAGCCTTATGTATTGGGCCATCAATTGCCTTTGCTAGAGAGCTCGTCAGAGCTGGGGAGAGAGAGAGATATTATCAGGATCTTTATGAGGCAGAGGTTCCGTCAGAGAGACAGGCTCCCAGTTTCTCAGAGGCACATAGTAGCAGGTCCTAGACCAGGACCCACACTAGGATAGTTAGCACAGAGGGGGTGGAGTAGCCACGCAGAGCAGGTTCGTATGACAGACCTCCCTCAGCTCACAGGTTGTCGGGTTCCCATCATCATTCCTCCACACACTCTAGGCATGATTGCAGTGGCAATTCAGGATAGGGATACTTCTTGAGATGCATCGAGACATTGTATTATGATCCTATAGCCTGTGGGCTTCCATGTATTATTGATACATTATGACATTATGATGTGACACGGTTGAGCGATATATATATATATATATATATATATATATATATATATATATATATATATATATATATATATTCTTGGTGATTCCTATGAGATGTATATCGCGTATTAATGCGTCATTGCTTATTTGGTATGTAGATGTTTATATGACATGCTTACATGATGGATGATGATATCTATTTTATGGTGTGTATATGTAGCTAATGATATAATGTTGATTCTATATGATGTATGCGGTTTATAAATTATGAGATGCAATATGATGTTATATGTATAATGTCGGCTACATGTGATGCTTATACAAATGTAATATGATGCATATATTTACAGTTTCTTGGTACATGGAATGCTTATGATATGTATTGTTTGATGATGAATGTCTTTTATGTCATGATGATTTAGATATGATAAATGCCTATATGTATGTATTTTTCTAACATGCAATGTGCTGATGTGATGACGTATAATGTCGTTTTGTGGGTCACAAGGACTCCGGCCAGTAATGCAGAAAAGAAGAACTCAGAAAGGAAGGAAAGACTTAGAAAGAACGAAGACATGAGATAGATGTTAGTATTAGCAACTTCATGTCATCATCGCCAAAGGTATTGTAACTTCATCATCATTGGCTGGACTAATACAAAATGGGAGGAAAAGTCTCATGACATGGATATAAATCAAGGTGTAAGGTCATCCCACTCATAATATCAGACAACATGTATAAGGATCATTAATCACACTATAAAGGTTGCCTCCATTCTTTGCCGTGACAAACCAGCAGACAATAAACAAACAGCAAAGTTATATCAAGTAGATGTCATTTCTCCCCAAATCTTTCAGTGATCCTTGAGGAACCAGTAACATGACCAAAAATCAAATTAAAAGATAGTCGGCTGCAGCCAAATACCAAAGAAAATAGAATTCTGATACATCATTGCTTTCTAAATCCCCATGGGACATCCTTGAGAAAAGTTTAAAATATACCCTAGTCATCAATTCAAGATAAATGACAATATAAGCCATAAAATACAGCTAATAAAATATTTACAAACTTGATCTGCTTTGTTTGATTTTGTTTTGGATTGGAAAAAGGATTTGATCTATAGAGCCCATAATGTAAGATACACATACCATAAGAGGAGTTTGGTTCTCATATGACTATCTATATAAGGCATGATAAAGCTTGGTTTCAGAAAGACATACATCATATAAGATGTTGAGTCAGATGTCATTGATGTGATAAATTGTGTAAGGCTATGTTTGATTGTTTGACAATGTCAATATGTAGGAAGGACTCATCCTGTATAAGCCATAGATTGTTTTGCTAATATCAGTATTCAAGAAGGACCCATCCTGAATAAGATACAGGTTGATTGCTATGATGATGTCTATTTCCAGGAAGGACACATCCTGTAGCAGACATTAGTTGATCTGTTGTGGTTGTTTTGTTTGGCAAGTTGTTTGATTTGACTTAGAGACATTGTTGACTTGTTCACTATATTGATGCATGACTTGAGATGATGCATTGACAATTGACTATGTGTGTGATGAAAACCCCAAAGGACCCATCAGTACCAAAGCGGCTCATCGACATTGGCCTGCCTACGCGGTGCATGCAGACCTTGTAGTTCGACTTGACTTTGATTGGACAAGACCGACTACAAATAGAAGATGTGTGTGAAAATGAATGTGGACGAACTTAATGGATCAATCGGCATGTTCGGGTTTCAATGATTGATGGTCTTCTGCGGTTTAAGCAGCCAAAGAGACCCTATAGTTTGACACTAATTCAATGACCTTGGCCATATAGACATATGGATTGAATCATGATTTTATACGTATTAAACCTAAATGGACCTGCCCTAATGCCTTTCGGTGGCACACGGTGATGGCCTTGTCACGCTCTAAATACAGAGTATAAACGAAGTTCGACAAATGACAAAGATCAGTGCGCACTTCCGACTCGACTGCTGGATTTTTAAAATGTTTTGATTTTTTTGTTCTTTGAATTTTTCCGATGTTTTGTAAGCTGTGTCATTTTGGTGATGTTTGTGATTTTCTATGGTTTTAATAGCTTCAAATAATAAAACAATGTATAACTGAGCATGACACACGCCAAGGTTGTTTGCCTACTGAGTATAAGACCAATTGATTAAGAATAGATAAAATGGGGATATGAAATGCCCTCAATATCAATCACTGCTCCGTGTGTTATGGGAAAGAGTACCACTTATTATGAATGGTATATACAAGTGATGGATATGAAAGAGAAGGGATATGTACAGGGATAGGTAGTATGTACAAGGATAAGGACTATGTACAGGGATAAGGACTATGTACAGGGAAGGTAGAGCAGAAAAATAGTAGACAAAGGAGCAGAATCAACTACACATGGTGCCTGGTTTTCAATTGATGGTACCTATCCAGTAGCCAATCAAGTGTTTTCAATACCATTGGACGAATAATTTGTCTTTACTATTTTCTAGATTGTCTTATTTTTTTGGTGTTACCAAGACGCCTGTTTACCAGGTTTTCACCTTGGTAACGATTTTTTTGTGATTTTCTATTTTTTTTGTATTTTTACTAATTAAGACATAGGCTCTTGTAGCTAAGTGCATAGAACTTCTCTCAGATGCGCATCATTGATCATGAGGACAAATGGTCTCTTCTCGTGAGTAGAGAGTTGGTACGCTCCTGATCCAAAAGCTGCTGTAACAATATAAGGTCCTAACCAGTTTGGTTCAAACTTTCCTGGTTTGTCTCTTTCTACTTGATTCTTCGGGTTCTCCATTAAAACTAGGTCACCAATGTCAAAGTTTCTCTTCAAGACCTTCCTGTTATAGCTACAACGAAGGTGATTCTGATATGCTTGAAGATGGTCTAATGCCTTCTATCTTTGCTCATCCAGGAATTCTAGCTCATGGAGTCTCGATACCCGGTACTCTTCATCATCAATGTGGCCTTTTAAGGATACCCTTAGGGAAGGAATCTCGACCTCAATAGGCAGAATGGCTTCTGAACCAAATACTAGTGAATAGGGAGTAGCACTAGTGGGAGTACGGATACTTGTGCGATAAGCCCATAAGGCGTGGTTAAGTCAGAATGCTGTTTATGACCAACATCATTGGAAAACTTCGAGGATTCGAATGATGGTTTTGTTAGATGCCTTTGCTTGGCTGTTACCTTATGGGTAGTATGGAGTGGAGAAGTGATGTTGGATATGAAATTCATCACACAGATGGCATACTTCTTGATTCTTAAATGGGTGGCCATTATCTGTGTTGATGGACTGAGGGATACCATATCGATAGATGATAAAATTCAGGATAAATTTAGAAATCTAATAATAACGGTATGTATGTCATAGGAATGGCTTCAATCCACTTTGTGAAGTACTCAGTGGCAGTAATAATGAACTTGTGTCCATTAGATGATGTGGGGTGGATTTTACCTATGAGGTTGAGTCCCCATTGAGCAAAGGGCCATGGTGACGTTATGGGATGGAGCTCTGATGGCATGTAATGGAAGTCTCCATGAACTTGGCATTGGCGGCATTTCGTTACAAAGACATATGAGTCTTTTTCCATAGTAGGTCAGTAATAACCCAGTCTCATAATATTTTTGGCTAAGGTAGGACCACTAGAATGGGAACCACATATACCCTCATGCACCCCACACAAGGTTGCTTGTGCTTCAGTAGAATCAAGACATCTCAGTAGGGTATTATCTAAGACACATCTATATAAGGTGTCTCTGACGATGGTGTATTTGGCTGACTTGCAGAGGAATGTCCTACGTTGGTTATTTGATAGGCCAGTGGGTATGACTTCGACATGAAGGTAATCATAGATTTCTTTGTACCATGGGGAATTAGGACCAACAATGTCACACACCATTTTAGAATTTGGGATATCATAGGTCGGGACCAAAAGCTGTTCTACCAAGAACTCAAACTTAGGCACGTTGTTAGGAATGTCAAGAAGTGATGCAATTGTAGCCATAGCGTCTGCTGCCCTGTTTAAAACATGAGGTATTTGATGAAATTTGACTTTGTCAAAGTACTCTTTAAAGCTATCAGCCATGCGCTTGTATGGAGCAAGCTTCTTGTCCTTAGTCTCATAATCATCATTTACCTGTCTGATTACTAGTTGAGAATCCCCATATACCTGTAAAATCTTAATTTTCCACTTGACTGCCATACGTAACCCTGTCACTAGAGTTTCATACTCTGCCATGGTGTTAGTGCATGGAAATGCAATCCTGAATGACTTAGGGATGGAATCACCCTATGGTGTGATAAAAAATATCCCATCCCCTAAACCATGATTTGTATGTGAGCCATCAAAGTACAGTTTCCATGTAGTATTTGTATCCATTGTAAATATAAACTCATCAGGAAAGTCTGCAACTATGGGTGATCTGCTTGTGTGGGTGCGTCAACTAATTGATCAACAATTACCTATCCTTTAATAGCCTTTCTTTCTACATTATGGATATCATACTCACTAAGTATCATAACCCATTTGGCCAGTCGCCTTGTTAATGCTGCCTTGCTGAGAAGATATTTCAGAGGGTCTATTTTAGCAATCAACATTGTTTGATGGTTTAGCATATAGTGCCTCAATTTTTGGGTAGCAAATACTATTGCAAGATAGGCACACTCAATGGTACTATAGTTGAGCTCATAACCTACCAAAGTCTGATTGATATAATAGACTGCCCTTTCATGACCTTCATCGTCATTCTGTGCAAGCAATGCTCTGAGTGATGAATGGGTTGCTGTAATATAAAGAATCAATGGTCTTCCTTCAATAGGTGGCATTAAGATAGGTGGTGTGAGTAAATATTCTTTAATCAGTTGAAAAGCCTCTCCACACCTAATTGTCCATGCAAAGGGTACTCCTTTCTTAAGTAGATGTTGAAAAGGATGTGTCTTATCGCTAACTGCACTATAAATCTTAGATAGATTGCAACACTTTCACTGTAATGTCCTTAGTTGACTAAGATTAGTGGGTGGAGGCATGTCCATGATTGCTTTTACCTTAAGTAGGATCCACTTCAATGCCTAGATCTAGAAATGATATAACCCTAACAGCACCTGCTCGACGACTCCAAACACACATTTCTTTGGTTAGTGCCTAGCACATACAACCTTTGAAATATCTTGTCTAAAACCTGTAAATGTTCTGCCCTTGTCTTGGATTTAACTATAAGGTCATTGACATAATCCTCCATAAGAGTGTGTACTAGATAATGAAAGATGGTGGTCATGGCACGTTGATAGGTCGCTCCAGCTTTTTTGAGTCTAAAGGGCATAACATTCCGGTAATACATTCCCCAAAGGACAAGTGAAAGCCATCTTAGGTTGGTCTTCAGTTGCAATTATGATTTGGTTATATCCTGAAAAATTCATCCATAAGGGACATC